>JAAGKR010006340.1:0-43711 GCA_011419295.1 Clarias macrocephalus | reverse complement strand
GATCTACACAGTGTAACAGAACAAGACTATGGAGTCAAAGTGACGAGAATGAATCATTCCACTAATCATTTGTTCCGCAGACAGTGTGTAGGCTGGCTCTTTTGTATTGATCTCACACAGACCTAAATCTAAAGGTCAAATCTGTAAAACTGTGATTCGTTATGTGTGACAAATCTTAACCTACAGGAAACTTTTAATGATGTCATTCTTCGCGACTGCAATAGCATCATCTCTGGTTAAGCGAAGGATTAACAAGCGGGCTGCTTATTATTGCTTTGTTTAATTAGTGGATAGTCTTTTAGCGTTCTTAATGCGATGATGTTGCGGCTAGACAAGCGCCGAGTTGCAACAGATGGGTTTATTAACAGTAAGCAAGGCAGAGTAGAGTTTTATGAGATTAGCCGTCAGGCTATTCAGCGGGCACTGTAAATAACAGAGATTAAGACAAAGACATGAAACAGGAGGGTCTATTCAAGTCTGCTGTCAGTGCCTGTGTTTCTCTCACAGTATGAAAACATTCATTCAAACCATTTTATTGCACTCCTATAGACTTAAGCATACTGTTACACTGGCGTAAAATCTTGCGCATCTGGCACCATGATGCAACATGCGAGACATTTACATCTATTTATATGGTTGACAAATGAGACAAGACACAGTTTGGAGTGTCACGCAGTATGGAAGACATGATGCTGCTGGGATTCGAGCCCACAACTTTTCAATCCAAGTCTAACGCTTTAACAAATGATCCACCAATATGAATAGACATCGTTTGTGTATAGAATAAATTAATAGCGTTATGAATAGACGTTTTGCGCGCATAACACCACAGCGTGCAATGAATGTAATACAGTGCAATATTTAGGACAGATATTTTTTGTCTTTCAGTGAGGGTAAGAATTAGTTCAGCTTTTTGTTGCACATTACTTTTGACTTCTTTAACTCAATACAGTATCAGTACTAATACCAATATCAGGACCTGTTAATCTTTCGGTCGAGGGGTCGCCACAGCGCACCATACGATCCATACACAACTTGGCACAGGTCATACTGTACGCCGGGGGCCTTTCCCGACACAACCCTCCCATTTTACTGAGGCTTGGTACCGGCACCACATCCAGTGTTTGGGTAGGAAGCGAACCCGGCCTTCTGCATAGGCAAGAAACCCACCGCTTGACTTTACTTTTGTACGCATTTATAGTGTTATGATTGGTAATCCCGCTAATCTGCTGTCCCTCAAAAGAGGATGAGTGTGCAAGGTTTTATTCTCATGCCGTCGCGAACAGGCTTTATTTTTCCCACTGTCACCTCTGAATTGTTCATTAGGAATCTAATTCTATATCTGTAAATTTGCTTTGAATTGATACATATTGTATAAAAAATCTTTACAAATCAAATAATCAATCAAACTGAATTGAATTAATGACACATCGATTGTACAAATCACATTTGATAGCCTACAACTGAGTTTGCTCCTATTTGTTATACTGTAAATAGAATCATTCTTGTTATACTACTGGTCAAAAGTTTGGACACGCCTCGTAATTCTATGCTTTTTTTCCCCCTAGTCTAATTCCATATTTCTTCCTCCACTGTAGAATATACTTTCTGCACTGAAGGCATCCAAAATATGCAATACTCACCTTTAAACACTTCATATTGAGATGTGTCTGCAACTTACTGTATGCTCTGTAAGGCCTTTATAACGGCTCTAATCAACAATGCAATTCTTGCAAGAACTATTCTGACCTTCATATCTGAAAATAACAACTGACTGTACATCGCAAAAATCCAGCATATGTTCTGGTACTATATGTCGCAACTATATGTTGTGACATTATCAGGATTTTTAACATTCTGTTTAAACTCGGGGAAAGGAATTGCATCCTTGTATCCGTTCTGATTGTCGCATATTGTTTGTGCAATAAAAATAAAACTTTGTAAACCACACCCCCGGTTGTGCCAATCAACACATACAGTATCAGCGCAGGTGTGTTAATTTGTAGGTACAAAAATAACATAAACATAAAAAAATAAAATAAAATTGCTCATATACCAATAAATAATCTTTTCACCTGCAGGAGAATAAACCCTCAGATGTAACACAGTTACTGTATGTACATAAAAAGAGAACATATACTGTAGTAAAACTTCGAATACACAAAACAACAAAGTAAAGCATAACGGCCATGTTAACAGCCTCGAGTTTGGACAAGAGCAATGGGAATTAGTAGATTCTCTCAAGATACAGTTTCCTTTTCTGTGGTTATAGGAGAGACAGCTATCCTACTTCCCATAAGGGCTGCACAGTGGCCCCGATGAATTACTTGTGATTTGATAAGTCTTGATACTCCATCAACAACAAGGCTATGAACATTGAAAACCCAGAGCTCAAAATGGAACTCTATACTTTGAACAGATGCCGTCTGGAGACACAGCCCACTGGGGAAGCTGAAACAGAGTCAGGAAACGCAGATATACCGGCAAACACCAACTATCCAACCTGCCGTATTCGAACAGGCTACGGATCTGCCTCTGAACCACAGGGATTGCTTATCAAAGCATCATTTTGGATGGTTTGCTTAAATTATGCTTGCGCTTTTTATAGTGAACCGAAATGTAATATTAAAAAAAAAAAAAAAGAGCTGGCAAATCTCCCGCAGGGCCACAAGCAGACATGTCACATGAAAATTAGCATAGAAATAAAAACGCCAGGCCTAGTGGAGCTCATTTTAAGAAACCTTTGCCATCTATTAACATTCACTTTTCTTCTTCTTTTCAATGGTCCCTTCTTATTAGTACGAGTGTATGCAGTTTCAACAATGAAGGCCTTGTTGAGAATAGGGTCCAAATGTTAAGTAATTGCTTCTTTTCTGGGGGAAGAAGAGAGGCCTAAAAGTCGGGAAAAAAAAGGAAAGCGAATTTATTGAATAGGCGAAATGTTTCGCACTCAGAGGGTTTTTTGCGACTGATGTCAAATCCATACCATTTGTCACACATTCCCCTTCATTACACCTTTAAAGTGGTCTGAGGTTAAAGCATGCCAATTATCCTAATTCTGTAACTGAATAATACATGATAGCGGTCCTTAAAAAGCACTTCTTTAAGGGGCACTTAGCACAAATAAAGATTTTTTTCTTTTTTTCTTCTTTTTTTCAAAGCAGTGACTTTGTACCCGAGAGTGAGAAAAAGTTCCACGCTATAACACAATTAGTGAAGCATCCAGAAGAGCTTCAGAAGCAGCGAACGGTAGATAATGTGCATGTGATGGAGGAAGGAGGTGCAGATGCACGGACACGCCGGCCTAATGGTTCCTGCTCTAATAAATAGCGGCATCTCCGCAGCAGGTACGCAGCCAAAGACGCTTGCTCGTGTCCCGGTAAACCAGGCCATCCCCTTGATGAAGCACTCGCAGGTGTGGAGAACGTTCCACGCTGTTGATTCCATCAATTATTATTGATGTCCTATTAGGACCACTCTCATTCTGTTTTTCTTGTAATTAATCATAAATAGAATTAATCACATTCTGGAGAGCTTGCTATAACTACAGTTTTTTTTTTTCTTCCCCTGTGCCTCTTTTTTTTCTGTTTGTGTAAAAGCCATGCAAATTGTGCCATTATTATTAAAGGCTGAAATTTTCTGTTTAAAATTCAAGACATGTGTGGCCAAACGTCTATGCTAATGATGGATGGCTTTGACAAAAAGTCATAAAAGAAAGCGCTGAGTCTGCCTAAGGTATGTGTTCTGTTTACTACTTAGCAATTTTTTTATCACAGTGACCCAGCTGATCTCTTTTAACTTCCAAAGCAATAAGACTTTAACATTATTGAGCAATCCTGTATTTCATCTTCATCTTTTTGATGATGCCTATAAATAATCCTGATGGAAATAGAGCCTGAGAAGCTCTTTTCATGTTTGAAGATGCCCCTGATGACAGGTAGCAATGTAAATAAAAGCTGGAGGGTCACTAATGCGAGCTTCCTGTTCATTCGTGTTTATTAGAGATGAAATAGGAATCGGCACAAGCTGAGTTGTAAATAAATATGAACAGGAATTGGCACAAGAGGTTATTTCTCCAAGTTTAATTTACAAATACAGAATTACAGACTCTATTGTTTTTAGGGTAACATCATTGCAATTCCTACAAGCAAAGCATTTGATCTTATTCATGCTGTAGCACCTGGTGAGTACGCAAATCAGGGGTTTACTGTATATGAATGCACTCATTCTGTTTATTATTATTGTTCCTGTACTATAGAGAAATGTGCTTGGTGGATTATCGACATAATTAAGTCAAATTATAAACATGTTAATTGTAGTTTTAATTACAGCGAAGAACAATGTATAATTATTGATGGTATAAATGGTCATCTAGCTCATCTAGCACAACTGTCAGGAAGTGTTTTTTCTTTTTTCTTAGCTTCAGGGACATTGGAAAGAAAGATGCTGTTGGCGGCTGTTTCGATACAGTAGTAGCCACCATGTTAGAATGTACAGTATGTGGAACAAATATTGGCAGATATTTCAAAGAACTGAACATTTGTATTTAAATTATTGTGATAAAACGGTGACATTATTTTAAAAATATGAAGGCCGTTCAAGTCAAACCAGGACTTTTAATTGTGAACAGTTATAAGCTTTAATAATTTTAAAACCTTGATTCCTCTGTATAACCCCCTGTTACACTAATGCACTTATCCCAGTGTTACTTGGATATCATCAAGGTAGAAAGTTTTCTCAATACACCGGAGCCATAATTGGACTTCACATCGGAAACGCTGGCCTCTCGGGAACTCCTTTATTGGCCTAAACATGTGGAAATGGTTTGGACCGAGGTCACGACTATACGAGGGATGTGGCAATAACTCTCAGCATCTTTTTAAAGGTGTTTGTGAATAATTGTATGCATGGTTCCCATAGACAGATGCGTCTCTTACGCAATTTGGTGACTAGATATCAGTCGATTTTCAATGATCAGGTGTTTAACTTGCTGAACTTTCATGAAAATGACTGCAGTGGACGCTTTCTTTAAATTCTTTAAATTAAACTAACGTTAAATCCTTTCCTACAACAGCACACTGCTTTTTTTTTTCTTATTCCATATATTCCTTTTATTTTACACCCTCAGCTCCAGAATGGTCAGGCTTTTTTTTTTTTTTTGCATTTTAATTATTGATTTTTAAAAAGTAGTGCTTAAACAAAATTGGGAATTAAATGGGATCTCTATATTAGTGTGTCGTTATATCCCTAATAAATGTTGGATTTCAAAAAGACAGCTTTATTATTTAGCATTTATTTATATTCTCCATTAGCACGATTTCAACAGAGCATATTTGAATAATATCTCACAGCGTACAACAGAAGCTGCGGGAAGAGTGCGATCATTTGAACTTTAAAGGGCCTTATTGATATGCAGCACTTTGAATTACTAATAAGTGTACGGTTTTAGCCTGTTCTTGGCAACATGAATGAGTGCCAATAAAATTGAATTCTGGCATGCTGACATGCTCAGATTGCAAAGAGATAAAGATGAAAAATGATGTGTTTTCACACCTGAAGTATGCATCATAAATCTAGCAGAACAATGGATCGGAGAGAGTTGAACTAATGCAGAGTTTCACACCACACTTCCTTATTGGAGATGCACACAGATGGCAGTGTATAATGTGTGTTAGTCGTTATTGTATTCATAATCCTTTCATCCCACATGCGTATGAACATGCGAATGTTCAAAGATTTCGTACGGACGCCATTTTGGTTGGATGTAAGGAGCATAGAACTGCAGCTTGCTTAAAAGACAACAGAGAAGTAGAAGAAGGAAAAAATAATAATTTACAGCGGTATGAACTCACAAGACCAAACTGCCTGAAAAGGTCAACACTGACAGAAGAACCTTGCAGATCTCTACAAAGATAAAGGAGGATGTAATGAGTGGCTAGTAACATCATGTAGTCCTCAGTTTATTGTCTCTATGTATTTTCTAAGAGTGAGGCAAACAGGTTCAAGCTGTTTTGTAGGCAAATAACTATTCATTGGAATCATCCTGAAAAAGAAATTGCCCATCACTCAGTTTTAGCCAAGGAAATCTTGTTGCTTGTGCTCTAAACAGACATTATGTGGAAATTAGGGATGGATTCTTCCAATATTTTCTTCACCCAAGTGCCCGAAGCTCTCCCCAAATGCCCTCCAAAGTGTTACCAATTTATGAACATCAACACTTCTTTCATTTGCAAAGATTTTTCTCTATTTTTACGTCAACCTGCACAATTCCCATGAAATTTGTCGCAGGGAAATGCAATTACACTTTGACAGTCAACCCCTTGTTTTTCCACACATTTCACAGTGGGGTCTTGTCCAAACTCACCTCTCACTATTGATCGGGTATAAGTATTGTAATAACCAATGATGGGGCTGGAAATGAATTTTTCTTTTGTACCCAAATATCTGTGTCCATCTGTCTTCCAGTCAATATTTTCATTAGTTTTAATCAAGAACAAACAAATAAATCTCTTTTCCTTTTTTCTGAAACTGGACGTAGTGTCACCGTGGTGGTTCAGCATTTGTTACGAATTCTTATTTTTAAGGACTGTTTTTAAGAACTGTTTTTAAGGGTATAGCCAAGCTTCTGCAAGGTGTAGATAATGACACAAACACATATACTTTTTTATTATTTATCTATCTGGGAGATAAAGCAAAGGATAGAGATGGATGAAGCAAACAGATATTCAGTACTGTACTGTATATGTTGCTCATATACAGATAACCAGGGATAAAGGTAGTTTTAAATTCTTACGGTTACTACTGTACATGGCCAGAACACAAGGAGAAAAACCATGAAGGTGGTGGACAGTCCTGTAAAATCTCATAAATTTCTCTTTATGTCTTTATGTGCTGACTGTCATGGGGTCAAATCCCATATAGTAAAAATGGAAAGCTAGTATGTTATACAAGGTGTAGAATCCCTTTTTCCACACACCAAGAATACCTTTGTTCAGGAGTTAGAGAGGGAATTTGGATTCAGCCTTGTGTTAGGAGATTTTTGCTTTCTAGCTTGTGTTAGCCATGAACAAAGTGTAAAGTGAGTCGGTGCATTGGTGGATGCTTTCTCCTATATTAACTAGCAGTTAGATGGATGGATGGATGGATAGATAGATAGCAGCTCTTTTCCTCCTCTTCCCAATATTGTAGACCACCATTGAATATTACGCAGCACAGCACTGTTCAGGCCTACTTTCACCCTTACCATTAACACTAAAATTATTGGCACTACCCGCGTCCCAGCATGTCCTCTTAAAAAATGTTTAAAAATTGTATTTAATGTTGATCTTTTGAACTGTATTAGGTCAGGTGGACAGATGTTGAATTAATGCCTTGTGCGGGAAACATTCTGTTCTCAGATGACCATCTCTTATCATCTTAAAGAAATAAAGTGCTGGTCCAGTCCTGGGCTCCCTGTGTTATTTACTGCATGGGGACTTCTCTGATTGTAACCCTAGCCAAAGATGCAATCATCTCAGGTCCAATTGACCCGAGGTTCTTTCAGCCTGCCTTCCAGATAACTATATATTTAGACACCTGGGCCGATCTAGGAATTCCGTCTGCCGTTAAAAGAACTGTCTTTTGCACAGCTCCAGCCCTGATGCACATGGTTATTTTGTCAGTCACTTTTGATTGCTATGTATGCTGTTCTGTAGGAAGGAGGAGCAGGTCGAGCACCTTTAAGTGCAGTCAACATGATGGACAGGGAGCTAAACTAATGCTTGTATGCCCCTTGCTGGTGCTCGGAACACATGCACTGCAACGTAATGCAAAAAAGAAAAGCCTTAACTGGTTATGTTCTTTACTTTGTAGGCAGCATGCTTAGACATGTGGGTGAATGTGATAAGAAACATCAGGCTCCATGCCTCTCTCTTTTAATGCATTTAAAGCAGATCTAAAGCCCCGGAAAGGGACACTGCCACCATCTGCTGTTACAATGCAAAGTTGTTTTGTGAATCTTAATTGGCTTTTGCTGGATATAAAAATAACAGGGCCATGCTGATTCTTTTATGTCCCTTATTAAAAGAACAAGGGAACAGATGCATGTACATGTGCCCAGGCTACTGCTTGGGCATTTTATTGTGACTGCAATGATAAAACACATAATTAGGTAGTCAGTGTTGGCTTCCAATCGCCTGCCTCATCCCCCAGCCCCCAGGAGTTACCAAATGTTCTACAGTAAACATTATATGTACTGTATATATGTGTGTGTGTGTGTGTGTGTGTGTGTGTGTGTGTGTGTGTGTGTGTGTGTGTGTGCGTGCACACGCACATGCATGCTTTTAATCTTTATTGGAGAACTAAAATGCGGTGGATATGGACAATTGAATAATTCATGCACTTCTTTTCCCTCATGTCTGTAATTGCTGCAGTTGTTCAGTGTAGATGTGCAGTGAACTGAACATACAGCATTGGGAGTTTGAGCAATGCAGAGAGGGTACTGTAACTCCTGCCCCATTGATTCTCCAATCTGAGAAGTACATGGGGAACTGACAGCAGGTGGGGTGGGGGAGAGAGAGAGTAGCACAAGAGGAGGAAATCCACAGGAATGTGTGTATTTGAGTAAGAGAGTCAAAGCAAAAGTTAAGGAAACAAGTAAATGTAAAAATCCCTGAAACTCACTAATTAAAGCTAATACATACATACATATTGCGGGGTGGGGCTGCATTGTGTGGACTTGTTCCTCCAGCTCATCCCATGGGTGCTCATTCGGATTTAGAGCTGGGAAATTTGGAGGTCTTGATTGGTGGCCTTGGGCTTTTTGCCTGTATGTGGTGGGCCGTGGTGCTCTCGGTGTTCTGGGGCCCTCCTATCATCGGCAGCATGGACTTTGTTTCTTATGTGGGATCAGACTGGACAAGCTGTTCGTGAGAATCTGCAATGTACATTATATACCAGTTTACTGTTATATAATTAATAATAATGAATGTTATTGTGTTAATTATGTGGTGTTAATGTTATGTCCTGTTAATGTTATGACTAATCAGCGAACCTACATTCATTCACGGTGAGCTGAGGGTTTTTTGGTTTCAAAATAATGACTAAATGCGGTTTGCCTCAATGCCAAATGACCAGCATCAAATAATCCCATTCTTCTCTGTGCCATATGTATTAAACACGTTAAGAGTAAGAGGCTTTCATTTTTTAAAAATATTTTATCTACAATCTTTTATTGTCTTATACAGTTACATGTATGGTTTACACAGTCTTTAAGATTTTAGTTATTTGCTCAAATATGTAATAATAAAAATGAGAAGCAGTCAGCCAGGCAGGTCGTACCGCTGAAATTATGGGTCACAATAAGGAAATTGTTGTGTAAATGATCATTCAGACAAAAATGTTAATGTTTTGATTTTGAACTAGCAGATTTGTTCAGCTGAATTCATTTACTAACTTGAACCACTATTTGGTCTATTAAGAACGTATTAACGTATCTGAAATGCACCCCTGCTTGTGAAATGACTCATGTACATGACTTAATCCTTTTTCTTTTTAAATCAACATGTATGAAACATAATACTATATTCAATTGCATTATTTTCCAGGCTTGATTCCCAAATGACATACAGTTTAGTGCATAGTGTACTAAATACCGAGGTGTAAATTAATCAGTAGGGATTTTTTCATGCGTAGTGAGCATACAGTATTTATTGAAAGGAACTTCATTAGAGATGTGTTCTACCTACTGTATGTGTTGGTAATCCGTCGAAAATTGCTACATGAAAATAAGTCAAATGTGTGCTTTTACATGCCTCCCAGGAAAGCAGGGCTTTTATGTACGGGTGTAAGGGTGGCTTAGGACTATCTACTGGGGGTTTTGCTTAAAAGGATTGAGATCAAGACTTGAAGTATGGCTTTGTCCCTTCCATGTAACCCAAGAAACAAAATACGAAATTACAATCATGAAAATGCGTGTTAAAACTATGACTCATGTAAGGTTATTCATACGCTTGAAAAAATAAAATCTTGTAAGAAATGAAAGTTCTAAGCAATATTTTATGCAACAGCCGTATCTCTAATAATACTCATAGGTCTCGCTGTGAAGGTGTGACTCTATATTGCATCGCCTGGCAAAAAATAATAACAACAGTGTGGTGACAAAACGGAATGCAGGCAGATAAAAAGCATAGACAAATGAATACAAATGACGGCTCAGGAAAGATAGGAGAGCCATAAATCAGGTATGGATTAATATTGGAGACAGGCTCCTGCTCCTCTCATTAAGTTAGAGAGGCTTGAAGTGAGAGCCATTATAATAACAAACTGAGCCCTCCCCTCGCTAAGTTAATCATACACTCAGTCAGTGTCAACCGAGTAGGACAGATCAGGAGGACCTTCTGTAATGCTGAGTGAAGGATGGAGGTGATGATGCAGGGGGTTGGAGGAGAGGGCGAAGGACTTTAGAGCACTCCTGTTGTCTTAAATGCCAGCCCCCTGCCCCTCCGTGGGAACCCCTATCCAGAACACTTAACCTTCATCCATCACTCAGGATCTGGGAGCTATAAATATACATGTCATAGAGCAGATGCAGCTTTCTTAGACCTTGGGCAAATACAGTTGTGAGTCAAATGTCATGTCAGGGTAAAGCAAGAGGCCTCTTTCAGGTGTTGAGTCATACACCGATACTCTGCTTAACAGGAAATGGCTTTAATTTGCTCGTTTATGATTCACTCATCACACCACCCCTTCTTGGAAAACTGCACACGTTCACTGAGCAATAAGATGAGGTTCGGTAACCATGCCACTCTTTCTATCCTAAATATTCCCCGCACCTAAAAATAAACAGATGAGATGAGGCTCCTCTGCTGGGAAAGGAGCAGAAACAAGCTTGTGATGAGAGATGCCTTGCTTAAGGGCTCCTGCTGCAAATCAGTAAACATCCCTGGTCATGTAGAAGAGTTTTATCCCTCATTCATGTTAATGAGCATGTTTGCATGGCAGAAGCGTGTTAGGGAAGGGTGATGGAGGCACAAGCATGGAAGTCAGTTTAGGATAGCAGAAAAGTGATGTGTGGTTATATCCACCACAAGGGGGGGAAATAAGTAAGAATCATTTCTAGTTTAAACCTAGATTTTTAGATGACTGCCGAGAAAACCAAAAAAGACCAGTTCTTTTCAACTCTGCATGATTGGGTACCAGTGCCACATGAAAGGAAGATGCAAGATCGATGCTCTTTACAAGATCTGCCGAGTACCTTGCAGTACCGAAGGCTTCTCTTTTTTTCTTATTTTCTCGGCCGCTTTTCCCATGGAAAGTGTTCCTTTAAAAGTGTTAGAACTATTTCTTGGGAAGCAGGTCCAATGCTTTTTTACAATATATGTATGTGTAATCATTAAGGCAAGGACTGCAGTGACACTAAATGCTGGAAGTGTGGGAATGTGGGACATAAATTTAAAGAAAGATGAAATTTTTGATGAAAAAAATAAAAAACAGAAGACTTCCGGTGTCCCACATCACATAGTAACCGAGTGGACACAACGCAACCCAACTTCGAAATGCAACTTCCAGAAGTGGAAAAAAATGCAAGAAAAAGAAAACAGACACATGTGAGAGCAGTTCCTCCACCAGCAGTGACAGCAACAGCAATTAATCTAAAGGACACAGGAGCAGCAAGGATTCTCTGACTTTCCCTGGAAATCACCAAAAATCAGAACTGACTGCACACTCAGTCAGATCAGACAGAAACAAATAGACATGGATATTACAAATGGAGTGAGCAGAGAGATGCAGATGGGCATTGCTACTCCAGCTGGACCCAGTGGAGAGATAGAAACTGTCATGATTGATTCAATTAAAACTCTGCATATTCTTATATCCACAGATATTAAAGACATCGTGTCCAGGCAGAAAGGACCGTGTCCGTCACCAAAGGCAATAAAAACGATTAAGTAACCCAACTGCAATGATTTCAACTCTCCTTAGATATTTTCTTAGCTTGATGCAAGCCAATATTTTGACCTGTCTGAAACTTTTTTTTTTTGCACAGGCAGTGTACATACAGTAGAGTACACTATGGGTACTTTGGAACCCTATATCTCAATGTCATTGGCCTGTGGTAGGAAGAACCATTATAATGAACTTGTCTCAGATTATATGAAACTCCAAATCAGAGAGAACAAAAATGTTGAAAATGGTTGCTTATAGAATACAATCCAAATAAAAAACAAAACAAACCAAACCAAAAAAAAAAAAAAAGGACCAAAACAATGCATTATTTATTCCTAAATCACTAGTTGCATGTTGGGTTGATATAACGATACAGGGAAAACACAGAATGTAATAAATCAGTTTCAGATAAAACAAGTGATTATCAACATGCCCACATAAAAAAAAAAAAAAAAAAAAACATTCATTTACAACATTTATTAATAAAGATGAAATTATAGAGACGATCTTAAACAAGTGCAAAAGTTCAGGGCATGATGGGCTGCGAGACTGCTAGACAAATGCCCTGCCAAAAATAAATAAATAAATAAATAAATAAATAAATAACCATTCTGCTTAATTTAAACAGTTTATTTCGACTATTGGATCAACAAAAATTATTGTAAAAAATACATCAGATTTAACAAAATAAGGGAAAAAAAAGAATTATAATTATAATTATGTACAATTTATCAAACTTTTAGAATAGTAACCAAATAAACCATACAACCTCCTTGACCAGCTGTACACATATCACAAAAAATACACAATTCCAGCACAATAGAGATGTCTTTTATGTTAGCCTACAGCACTGGAATTTCCTCTGACAGCGCACAGGACCTAGTCAATACAATCCCAGAAAACCTTTATGATGTAATTCCAGTGGAAGTTAACCAAATCAATAGCGTGCTAGTTAGGTTATAGTGGTTTTGCTGCAGGCTACAGACCTTACTGTCTGAAATTATATGCTACAGTGTTATGATAGCTAGCAGCATAGGTTAACAAATGTATATGTTACGCTGGCTTATTTTACCACATCTTTATTATACTTATAAAAAAGAAAGCATAGCTGTAGGCTTTTATTTTTTGCCTGTTTCAACTTTTTTCTTTCATTTTCTAAACCAATTATTTAATTAATTATTATAATTATTCTTGGTTAGCATAGCATTACTCACCCCCTAACATTGTCAAATAAACCAGTTCACCTTGGAGATATGTAGACTGGTTTTATATTAAGTGAATAATTTGAGATCATTTTGTAAGGTAACTGATTTTATGAACTGCATCACTCTATAGCGCTAAAGGTGCGCCTTTCCTGCACTACTTCCCAGTGGGGAGTCCCGAGGTGACGTCACCATAGCCACCCCCTCCCGAGAATAAGGCTGATAAGGTTGACCCACACCGTGAAATTATATCTTAGATGTGACATGCATACGAGTTATAAAAAACGATATCGTGCAAATGTCACCCTTTATTTTTATTTCACCTACATCTGCATTTGTATATATATAGAAGAATAAAGACAGATAAGCCTGCTTGTTAAGTTTAAAATGATAAGACCGGATTGAGCTTCCAGATGAGGGAGGGATGAGGGAGGATTTGCTTTTGTTCGCCATGCTTACCAGCCGACTCTGACACGCTTGCCGACTGGGGAAGAAACACACATGCATACACACACACACACACACACACACACACACACACACACACACACACACACACACACACACACACACACACACACACACACACACAGCACGCATCATGGCGGTGTCTGATGTTGTCTAGATTATTCACAGGAGAAGAGATTTTTAAACCATGGGTCATTTCGTGAGTGATTACAAAGTGCATAAGTGTCATGTCCATCTGTTACTACATACCCATTTGCATGTCTTATGGAAATCTGGGGAAATAGAAGAGAAGGAAATGAACCATAGGAAATATTGCCATATAAGGAATGAGGAGGAAATAAGGGGGAACAAAGAAAGAGATGCCTTTGGAATTCAAGGGGAAATGTAAGAAGTCAAATCCTAACATTGATGAATTTAAATGTTATAAAATATTGGATAAAACTTGAAACAGATAGGCAACTTGTAATAAATGCACCAGATAAAATAATTTCCAAAACTTTGTAAAAATATCAAAAGTATAAATTAATTTCAAAATCATTCAACTGATGGTTTTGAATACATGTGCAAAACAAGGCTGCCCTTTAAGCTGATTACTCAGTATTATTACAATTAGCCCACTTTTAGACAAGATAAAAAATGACCAAAAAATGAAAGGCATCAGAACTGACAAAAAAGCCAAGATCACAGCATATGATATGATTTAACTGATTTGATCAAAAACCAGACTGAGCTAGAGGCAACAATCTTTTTTAAGTTTTCAAAACTTTTTTTTTTTTTTGTATAAAGAAAGCTCAGGAGGCAGATTAAACAGGACATAAAACAATTAGTGTGGATGGGTAGCAGCACAAAAAAAAAAAAAAGGATGAAATAAAATTATTTGGCTTGACAATTACAAATGGCAAATGTGTTGAGCATAACTGGTGATAAAAGAAACAGGAAACCAAATCAGAAATCAAAACTTTGAAAATATCTAAAAACTAACTAAAATCCAAATAATTAAGACTTTTGTTCTCTCTTAACTACTGTTTTTTTTTTGTGTATACCAAAATGAAATGAAATGTGTGTGCACTTTAAATAGGTTTAAAAAGAAACATTTAAAAAAGAAAAACAGTTTTACACAAAACAAAAGAGCTATAGTAGGCGTACTTGGCACCATTGAACTTAGGAAGAAACTTTTTTGTTAAAATTTGATGCAAGCCATGGACAAAGGGGCAGATTGGATAGGCAAGATAAAATAAAAGTAAGTAAAAAAAGAAAACGAGCGACATGCAATGTGCCCTTTTACAAATAAGTATATGAAGATCCAAACACAAAAAAAGCGTCCTATAATGCAGAATTCGCTTTTTAGTCATTTTTAGTCCTTCAGAGGGGTCAAATGTAACCTCATATAAGAAGATCCCCTCCCCTGGCTTGTTGCTCAGCTCTGCTGTTCTGTGGTGTAGCGTGGCTCAGCAGTAGCTCATTTACACAAACACGGAAAAGACATGTTTGAAAGAGAAATGAGACTTAAGGAGTTTAAGGTATGAAATTTTATTTTATCTAAGGAATATTTGACAGATCTGAAACATGTTCACCTGTTAACAAAATAGTAAAACATGGGACCTTTAAAATCAGACTGGATCAGTGTATCTGTATTCTTTTTAAACATCTTACTATAACGGAAAGCCGAGTATTAAAAAGCACTTAAAGTCATCATAAAGACGAATACCTGTGTCTGATTTGTTATATTGTTATACTGATTGTATAGCTAACTATTAAACATGGTGAAATATGTAATGAGATGTAAAATGATTGTGCATTAGTGGCATATCCCTGCTACGTTTTAATAAACAGATTGTGAGTGAAAGGACGATGGATGGAATGACAATAAACAGACACTCTTGCACTCTGGTTGACACGGAAGTATTGTCCAAGTATGTGTACTTTGTGTGCATCCACTGTATTCCTGTGTGTTTTGGTTGATTCAAATATGTGATGGGTTTGCTTGTAGTTAAAGGAATCAGCTGATAATAACTCAATTTTTACAGATTGGTTGTCTCTTAACTGACGGATCACATACAACGGATATTATTGTGACGACACAAAATATATCGACAGCTACATCAGCACGCCATCGCCAGTCTGGCAAACAAAATTGTCAATGCAATGTATTTTCTAAGGCAAAAGAACCACGGGGGAAAGTCTGCCAAAAGCTTTAGCACAAAAAACAGTTTTTAAGTGTTCACCACTTAAGAACAACGAGACGTGAATAATTCGAGTACGAAAAGTTATCCGTTAAAGGCATCCGCTAAATCTTGTACTGTAAGTAAAATCCTGACTCAAGCACCTATAGCAGAAGCCCTCAAAAATAAAGAGCGCTGGCCAAAGCAGTCCGGGTTTACCTTACCGCTCCATGCATGCAGGACGGCAGCGAGCGACTACTCAGCACGGCTATGATAAGAGGAATATACTGTTTCTTAAAAATGTAGAAATTCTGACATTTGTGAAGAAATGCGTGTCCTCGCTGCTTACTAATTACTACCCATGATTGGCTCGCTAAATACAAAGTGACTGATGTCTGCATGTCTATTTAAAAACATTGATGCAGCCTTGTTCCATGTGCTGCACGTTATAACGAGTGAGTATGGTAGGACAGTCGCATAATACCGTAGATAAGCGTTTCGGCGTGTGTGAGAGGCCCGGATGCTAGACACGAAATGGAAAAGTTTAGCTCTTGATCGGAATGCAATGTGTTTGGAGATTATTCAATATATTTAGAAATAAAAGGCGAAGGTTCTTTAATCACTAGAGATTTATACACATGGCTTTTCTTGGAGGTGTTGCACATGTGATGGCCCTCTTTTCACTTACAGAACAATAACAAGGCCAATACAGATGCCATTTAGTCAATGAGTCACTGTGTGTTTCTGTGCTTGAATCTGAACCAGGGAGGATTTGGCATTAGTCCTAGGCTCCTACTGTATGTTGCATATTGTTGGAAAACGAAGCAATGCGCTCCGAAAGGACAGGACCCCGCATGTTGGAGGGAAGTTAGACGGCATGCGCGCGGCTATTTTTGTTTTCTTTTTTTTTTTTTTTTCAATGGAGAGAGCTATTTGGCCTTTTAACTTGGAGCTGCTGAGAATTTGACAAGCCGGGTGAGGGCTGTGAGGTGCTGCAGCTGAATTTATTTTTGTGACAGATAGAAAGAAAGTTTGAGAGGAAGTGGGAGAAAGTGAGGAGGTCAAATGAGGTAGAAAGAGAGAGAGAGAGAGAGAGAAGGATAGAGCAAAGGAGAAAGGAGAGAGAGAGAGAGGGTGAGAGTGAATAAAGAAAAATTACAAACAGGCAGGCAGGTGACCCATGGAGCCGTTCCACAGCAAGCGGTTGAGTTGCCTTTTGAATTTGTCAAGGGACAGTGTGGCGAGAGGCCATAATCCACCTGCCATTTGCCTCTGACAGGAACACTGCTCCCTACTTAAACACAGAGTGCTACCGGAGCAGAACAGCTAGCCTTATTCCACTCTCCTCCATGCATTCCAACATCCAGCCTCTAGAGAACCTGGGAGCAGGAAAAAGAAAAATTATCCATCACCTCCATCTCTCCAGAAAGGGCCTCTGTGGAGTGGCGAATGATTGGTTCATTTTGGTTGGAAAAGTGGATCCCTGAAAACTTGTTTCCTCAGACTCTAGTGACAGATGAGCTATCGATTAGTTGTTTACAATCTGGGGGCACAATGCCTCGACAGTGCATGATAGAGCTCATAATTGTGTGTCCCATAGGTGCTCTGTGGTGCGCAGGGTTAAACCCCAACGTTTATGGACGTGCAATTAGGGTGGGAAACACTCGAACCGAAGGGCCTGACCCGAGCACTTCAAAATGACAGGCAGAGGAAATGTTGGAGAGATCTATAAATTTAGGGTTAAGAGTTGCACCTTTTAGTTGGATCAGAGTTGATCTGGCCCAGGCTGATTATTGAGATCATCATCATCAGAGAGAACACTGCTACCGTGTGACCTGCTGGCATCATTTTTTTAATCGATCGTAATCTAGGCTCGTCAGATCATCGAGGAAGTGGAGATCAGACTGAGACGGACAACTTTGAGCTCAGTATCAGCCGGCCCTACCCTGGGCACGGTGGCCGTAACCTTTATCATTGATTTGAGCTGATTCCCTTAAATGTCAGGTTCAAACTCCAGGCCACATGGTTATCAGCAGACATTAACCGGCTTGCTTAACACTAAGCCCTGCAGATTCCTATTTATGAAGTGTCATTATTGTGGGCCGGGCCCATGCAATTAAGGTTATTAGCATCTGATGTGCTAATTTAGGCACTTTACTGTGTCATGCTCCGTGTTATTATCCACTCATATTACAAAGAGATAGTGCATCAAAGTCAAATCTGCCAAGAGAGTTCATTTTATTCCACAATTTTCATTTACCGTGCCTTTCTCCTCTTGCGGATTAATGCTTTCCTCAGCTGAATACAAAAGGTGTACTGAAAGGATACATAAGGTCAGAGTCATCTGATCTTAGATATCAGCACATTCTCCAGGCTGCACTGGGAACAAATGCAGGAGCACCGGTGTATCGCACCAGAAATCAGACAGTGTCAGTGAGGGAGAGTTTGAAAGAGCACAAGACCTTAGCGGATCTCTACTCTAAATACATAAATAATTCTCCCTCTCCCTCTCGCTCTTCTTCTGCCACGGGCATGTGCACTGTTCATTTATTGTCTCAATAAAGCCTGTCTTCAGGTCTCTGCGACGGTCATCAGTCACGGTACGTCTTAACTGGGTCAAGACCACAGGGGCCCACGAGACCGTTTCTGCCTGTTCTCTGGCTTCAGAGCATCAGCCACAGCTGGCTCTGCTGCTGTTTAACACCTGAGAGAACAGTACAGGGGAATCTGTAGCATGCATCAGAATGTGTTTAAGCTTGATGGTGAACAATGGAAATAAAAAACAAAGATCCAACAAAAGAATTAAAATGCTATTAAGGTCCAAATTAAGATGAAAAATAGATGCATGGTCATGAATAGCATTGCCACCTCACATCACCAGGGTCCTTAATCTTAATCTCAGGTCACTGTCTCATATTGTCCCTGTCCATGTAGATTCTTTAGTTCTTAAAAAGGATCTTTCACCTCCCGAAACATTTACATTTAGGCATTTTGCAGATGCCTTTATCCAGAGCAACTTAGATTTTTACCTCATTATACATCTGAGCAGTTGAGAGTTAAGGACCTTGCTTAAGGGCCCCAACAGTGACAACGTGGTGGTCGTAGGGTTTGACCCTGGGACCTTCCAAAGCCTTAACCACTGAGCAACCCCTGCCCCAGAAACATGCTACCAATGGATTGGCTACTCTAAATTGCCCCCAGGGATGAATGATCTTCTTTAATCAACAGGCAAATCAACAACAACCATGAATATAAACAATGATTTGAACTTACTTAATAACATTATCACTACTGCCGATGAACTGGTAAACAGTAATTTGGTGATAGGATCATGGACACTCAAGTCTCAAGATCAAGCCCACAGGGACCAAATGTTGTGCCATCAAGTCTGACCCTACGGAAAAGCCAGTGTAGCACAAATCACCAAACAAGTCAATTCTGGCAACGATAGAATTCAACAGAACACCCAGTGCACCACAGACTGACATGCAAAGGGCCCAGCAATTGAAGAGCCCAAGGCTGTCGACCAGGCTTCCAATCTCGCCAGATCACAATCCGACCAAGCACCCATGGGATACAACAGACAAAAAAGTAAGACAAACTCTGACGCTGTCATGGCATAAGGGTGTCTTATGAATGTATTCCCGCATCATGCTCAGTGTTCTTGGCATTGGCGCCCGATCCACTGGGATCTTGACCAGGATAAAGCGGTAACTGAGGATCAATGCATAATTGCTAACTAGATTAGTTGAAGTAAGTTTGTGCAGACTTTTGTCTGAATGTTTTTTGGACAGATCTAGCATTGCATTCTTGTCACATTTGATTACTTACATATTTCGTATTACTGTCTGATTTTAAACAAAGAACTTCAGCAAGAAAAGCAAATTATAATGTCGACCTTGCGCATAAAG
The DNA here is from genome assembly GCA_011419295.1 of Clarias macrocephalus. NCBI lineage: Eukaryota > Metazoa > Chordata > Actinopteri > Siluriformes > Clariidae > Clarias > Clarias macrocephalus. Next base: position 24,043 of record JAAGKR010006340.1, on the reverse strand, counting down.
TATGAGAGGATGAATCATACAGTATATCAGGAGTTAATAAAAAAAATCTGGCTTATTCATAGCAGTTTCTGAAGAAGTTATGAACCCTGTGTGTCATGTCTCAAGGGTCTGTGCATGCAAATGTGTGTTCTCAGAAGAAAGAATTTATGCCTATACACCGTGTTCAACAAGAAAAACAATGCCATATGGAACGACTAGCAATATCTGACATTATTACTGTGTAATATACAATATAATATAGCTTTGCATTAAACTAAGATTGCCTCATTGCCAGCACAGATTATGTATGTTTAAGATTCTGCACCAGTGCCTGTGCAGAAGGTTATGCCCATAATGAAGACCCTAAGGTTGAAACATTTTGGAGGTTCCTTAGAGAATTGGATACGCAAGGAAAATATTTCATCGTTTTTTGAGGAAATACAAATAATTATTCACAATTGATGAGAAAATAACATTCACTCTCCTGTAAGTGATTAATCCTTGTAAGTGTCACAGTGTACTGTATCTGGAGCTGATCCCAGGAACACTGCATGTGAAGCACCCTGGATGGACAACTAGTTCACCAAACACACGTTCTCACCAAGGGGCAATTTATTGTAACCGGTCCAAGTTTATGCATGTTAAAGCAAATGCAAAAACAAGTAAAACATGATGGTCACCTAAAGTCAGGATCAGATCAGGGCCACTACTCAGAATAATGTAAATAATTGGGATGCTCTCAGGCTCTCACTCATTCTTGACAGTGCTCATCCTGTACAGTGTTGCAGGAGCCCTGGAGCCTATCCCAGGGGACTCAGGGCAGTAGACGGACAAGGTTCCAGTCCATCGCAGGACACAAGCATGTACTAACACACTATAGGCACATTTGGAAATGCCATTTACCAATCTAATCTGCATGTGTTAGTTTTGAGCACCTGAGGAAACCCACCGAGCACTGCGAGAACATGCAAAGTCCACACACACAGACCCAAAGACAGAAACTGAACCCTGTATCTTAGAGGTGCGGGGTCAAAGTGCTAACTAATACACTATTGTGTCCAGCCTTAATAATAATAAGCAGAAGGAAAAAAAAGTAAACTTATAGTTCTTTATATAGCCTTACTCTAAGCAAGCTCTAACGCCATATACTAGAAGCTGTCCATTGTAATACTGTATGTAATTGATTCAAAATGTTGTATTATTCTAGCGTACACTCTGTGTGCAGTTTCAGCATTTTGCCAGTAGAAGTCCCAGAGCAGCTTTGTATCGCCCCGACAGACGCCAGTTATTAAATGATCTCTGTCAGCATGGCTCCTGCTCTAGTTGACATTTCCACTGCTGGTTTACAGCGTCTCCCGGCTGCAGAGGTAAGAAATGTCAGTGCACATCTGCGAGTCCATGATATCACTCAGAGCTGGGGCCAAGCACACCAAGGCCTAGTGGGAGCTCATGGCCCCACAGAGAGCGTCCCAGCCGTACGGAGTCTCCGCAAACAAACACCGGCGTGCCAAATGCTGCTGCCAATTAGGGCTTGGCATGGCATTTACCAAAAGGCTGCAAGGATAAATGCTCCATCCCTGAGAGCAAGGGATTTCCATGATTAAACATGGTGTGATTGACAGCAATTAGAGTAGATTTATTAGTGTAAAGGTTAGTTTGGTTTTTACACAAATAATGTTGTATCGTACACAAGAGACAAAACAAGAGAGCAAAAGAATGGTAAATACCAAAGTGTTATTTTGCATGGAACATCTTTGGAGTGCCGGATTATGTGAGAAGATTTTTTTTTTATTATTATTATTATAATCTTTTTATGCATATTTGTTTTTTATAAGCCAAATCGGTGAAAATGTGGAAGACAGGATCGCGAGTGTAACCGATGTGCATAATAATACGATAAAAAACCCGCAGTGGAATATGGGGAACTGGATGCTTCGTGACCGACCAATTATGCAGGCTTCGTTGGAGAGGATATTTATTTTAGTTCCCATGTTGCTTCACTCTCTCTCCTGGTGAGGGTCTCACTCACATGTTGCCCTCCAACTCAGAAACACAACTAATTGGGCTACATTTTGTCCATTTAAGAAACATGAAAGAGGGTGCTGCTTGACTGGGTCACCTTTATTTATTTCATTTATTTGTCCTGTAGTGAAAGCTTTGGCAGATCATTTCGCTTTGTGAGATGTGCATGTGTGTAGGGATGTGTTATTGATGAAGCGATATAAACCAGGACGGAAAAGGCAGCGAAAAAAGGGGAAAAAAAAGGAAGCGAAAAAGAAAAAGTAGTTTGGGGGCAGGGGCCACTGATAATGCCCGACCGTGTTGGAGATCCGCGTGAAATTAAGACACACAGAATTTTCTTAAAAGGCTCTTTGAGCTGTCATTAGGTGGTGGAGGCGCTGCTGGGAATGTTAATGGCGTGAAAGTGGAAGGGAGGGTTACTGTGTCCTACACACACTGCTCACTGCGTGCTCCTGTTTCCGGGTCCTGCTGTAGTGCCAACTCGACTTAAATGTGGATACGAAGATAAGACTTTTAATGCGTTTATGAGAATTTAATTACAAAAGAGTGCAGGCTGACATTTCAAAAGCTTCCTGTTTCCAACAGCGCTTTGCTAGAGTGGCACTCGACGTTGATAAAAGAATCTGGATAATAAACAACGGACTGAAATACTAAAGAAAATCCTTTGAAATGTGTTTTTTGCCTTTTTTTTTTTCGAGGCTGGGGGGGGGGGGGGGATCGGAGGTCGGGGGGATGGGGGAGGGGTGTGGGGGGGTATGTAATGGTTGGGAGCAGAGATCCGAATTATGGTTCTCCAGAGCTGAGATCGAATAACGGAATGCCGATGCAGCCGTTTACAGCATCAGATGCATTATTAGATAAACAGCTGTGATCAGATCTGGCCTATAGAGCTGAGCACACGTTCTTTTTATCCTGACACGCCCGTGCTTTCCACTGCATTAGATAGGATTTATTACTCAGGCTTGCAGGCTGTTGACATGACCAAGATATAGCATTTCAATGAGATAGTGTCCCATAGAGAGTGTAATGACGTTATTCCTTGTCCTATCATGGCCAGATGAACTGTGTGCTCAAGTCCTGTCCAGCTACGAATTATGCCCAGGTTTTTTTTTTTTTTTTTCTCTTCCCCTTCGCCTACAATGGCCTCAGATCTTACAGCTCATGAAGTCAGGACGTGACTGGATACCTAAACAGCTGCATTCATAAAATCTGTCATGACAATATTGGTTTAAATGTCACAAAGGATCAAATTAGCTTTCATCCCTAGAATGCTGTTGATTTATAACATTAGAACATTTCCTGGGGTTTGCACTTGCACTTGTTTTATGGTCAGTTGGGTTAATAATTGGGGCTAACAGGCTATCAAAATCCAATTCACATAGACAGAAACACTCAGGGAGGACATATTATCTAATTAAATAGACCACTCCTTGTTTCTTTATCACTCTTGCTCATGTGGTAATTCACTATTCATACAAATGAGGAGAACTGATGGCTTCATCAAGAGGAAATAGAGAAGGAAAAGTAGTAGATGCTTTGGCCTTAGAATATTTAGTAGACTCCTTTCTACTATTAAAGCTCAGCAACCTGTAATACATTTTTTTCGGGAAGATTTTTTTTTCTTCATCTTTTTGGATCCTGATTTTATCTCGTCTGTATTATTTTATTTCATGCCATGTAAAATGTTTATCCCAGGATTCATGGGATTGTGTAAAATTGATTTATCTTGCTGTGGTTTGTGGTTGAGGCTGTGTGAGCTTGTGTATGTATGTACACGCACAGTCGGGAGGAAGAGTTTCTGAATATTAGGAAAAATGGGAAGTGATCTTAGAGATTTTTAAATATCTGCAGGATTCGCTTGGGGAAAATGATACAAAGTCAGTTCAATTGTTTGGATGAAAAGGTCACCGTCCTTGAGGATTTTTTATAAAATCAATAATAGAAAATGGATTTTTCTTTTTTAAGTTTCTATACGCTACATCAAGTTATTATAAACTCCTTGACCTTACTTGTTCTGAAAAAGAAAAAAAAATCCATCACTTAAACAATCAACGAAATTGCATTGTAAAAAAAAAAAGTGAATGTACAGTAAGAACATTTTTCCACATGTACAATGTTACGAGAACTTACAGGACTGGGACTAAACGGCTGTGAGGCCGGCCATGCTGTAGGAAAGCCATGCTGATGAATCCAGATTGACCCTATACTATTTGGACCCGTCTGACTCGTCCTGGTGCTCCGCATCTGGTTGGAGATCTTGTCACATGGTTGTCCTGTGTGTCTCTTTGGGATGCGTCCGATATCTGGGGACGGTTTCACTCTACTATGAAGACGGTTCTGGCCTCGACTGATGTTGACAGCTGTTTCTCTGCGGACTTGGCTACAGTCGCTCGATAGTTCAGGACTGAAATTTCCTACAAGTCCATCTGAGCCTCCAATAACTACCTGGACTCCATATTAACATCAATTACCATCTGTTGACAACTGTTATACTGAACTGCCTGCCACCTAACACAGTATGAATGCAGATCAATTCCTGCTTTCTGTTTCACCCAAATGAGGATGGGTTCCCTGTTGAGTCCGGTTCCTCTCAATGTTTCTTCCTATTGCCATCTCAGGGAGTTTTTTCCTTGCCCCTGTCGTCCTCGACTTGCTCATCAGGGACTATCTGACCATTCTGATTCATACACATTCACATTCCGTACAAACTTAAATAATTCTTTTGATTGTGTAAAGCTGCATTGCGACAATAACAATTGTTAAATGCGCCATACAAATAAAATTGAATTGAATTGAATATTGCGATGCTTGTATCAGGTTAATAAGGGAACCGCAGTAAGTACCATGCATAGCGCCCACTGTACAAGCCTCTGGAGGCAGTGTTGTGATCTGGGGTTGCTTCAGTTGGTCAGGTCTTGGTTTAATAATATGAAGTCATCTAACAGTCTTTGGAAATTTACATAGATATTGTTTTAAACAGAATGTGTGTTTTGAAGCGTTTTAGTTCAGTGGTTCAGCCTGCAAATACCATATTTTAAGAACAATACATTATTTCAGGCTCTTTGTATCTGTATACTGTATGTTTAATATTGAGAGTGTATATTTCCCTTTGGAAGCAGGCATTTGTTAAGAAAACATCATTTAGGGAATGATGTATACACGCATTCATATTGGCACTTTTATTAGAGTGCTTTTCCTGCTGGTGTTTTATTGTCTTGTTGTAACAGAGGCATATGATTTAATGATCCCACATGATACAAGATTTATGTATAATTTCAGTGTTTTATTCAAACGAGCGAGGGTATGTCATGCCCTCCCTTAGAGCACAGCCATTCGTGCTCCCTTGGCAAAATTTTTTGTATCTTTCTTTTAGATGGAAAAGGCTAAGACATTAACCCTGGTGTATCAGAAATCTTTTTTTTTTGCCTTTGTAAAAAAAATAAAAAATACAGCCAAGACCAGAGAGACCACATATGCAGACAGGAGATGCAAGCTGAACATATGAAGTGTTTAAGTGTTTTTAGCAATCAGTGTGAAGTACTGTAAGTCTAAGCTGTGAATTGATTTTGCATGTAGCCACCTACTGAACTCAGTTATTTACACATCAGACTACACTTTCTTCATTAGTGCTAACAAAAAAAGGAGGCTACAGTACAATGTAGTACAGTGCATAAGGTACATAAGATAATATAAATAGGGTGATGCTACAGTACGTATATATGTCGAAGGAAATAGCACCTAAAATAACTTTTGAAAATATGTAGGCAATGTTTCATAGAATAATATGAAAAAGTATAAATATGTTTTTATACTTTTTTGCAAATGTAACTCTTCTTTCCATAACACTCTCACTTGTTTTTTTTTTTAATCCCTTATTAAATTTTCCTTTGTGTGGTTATTTAGTAAATTGAGGATCAGAGAGGTGATGCTGTTAAAGCTTTATTATTGTAATTGCTGATTATTGATTTCTCATATTAGACCCCCCCCCCCCCCCCACACACACACATGGAACTCTCCCAGATAATCTTAATTCACATCTGCAGTAATGGATTTCATCGTATGCTGTGCATTTTACCTCAAATCCCCCGCTTAAACAAATGGTGATACTCGCACCTGGAAAATACATATTAATAAAGATGGAATGGATAGCGACTTCTATAAAATTGCAATAATCACTCATTTAAAATATGACCAGCTTTTAAAGACACAAATTGCAGCTTTCTGCTGAGAGGCTTTTAAAGCAGTCCTCTGATTAAGGCTTATAAGACATTCGGAGTAAAATGGCTTCTTACAAGCTATAGAACTGCTGACAGATATTGCATTTAAGGGTCAGAAGATGAACCTGCTAACTCTGATGATTTGAAAAGAGCATTAAATTTACTTTACATTGCAAGAGGTCCATGTCTGAGAAATTATTTCGATAAATACATTATTCTCTGGCACAGATAAAAGAAAAGGGTGACGAAACTACGGTTTTACAGAAAGGAAAAGTTGCTTTTGCAGCATGTCAATGAGAGAAAATAACTCAGGGAAGATAAGTATTCTGCTCGGTAAATGTTCTGTTCCCTTCAAGAACTTTGCATTTATTTTTAATTAATAAAATCAATAGTGTGTGTTGCCAGAGTAATGCAGGGCTTGATAAATCAGTGTTCTCTGGTTGTGGTAATAGACTGTAACAGCACTGAGACGTTTAACTACAGTATATGTATCACTAAACGTCTCAGGTGTTCTAATTACACAAAGTCTCAGTCGCAGCATGGGTGAAAGTAGGATGCTACTGTCTGCCATACTGAGGAGAGAGCAGCTGCCTGCCAAAACCTACACTCAGAACTTTCAGCAAGAAAACCATTATGTCATCTTTAAAAGTAAAAGAAAAGATGCTTTGACTCCTTAATAATTGCTTCTGAACCATCTGTGTTCTTTTATTTACAACTACGAAGCTAATTAAGTTCTAACCTGAATCCCAAATGATGAAGCTAACAAAGCTAATTATCTAAAGCTGAATAAATGGAAATATAAACAGAAATTCATGAGATTTACCGGACTGTCTGCCACCTCTATGGTTTATTCTCCTCACTTTTTGGGTAGATGGCACTGGTATGGGCGGCACGGTGGTGTAGTAATTAACGCTCTCGCCTTGCACCTCAAGGACCCGGGTTCGATTCCCGTCTCTGTGTGCATGGAGTTTGCATGTTCTCCCCCCGTTTCCTCTGGGTACTCCGGTTTCCTCCCACAGTCCAAAGACATGTAGGTTAGGTTAATTGGCATTGGCATAATTGTACTGTATGTTTGTGCCCTGTGATGGATTGGCATCCCGTCCAGGGTGTACTGTCAATTTGTGCCCCAAGTCTCCTGGGCCAAGGCTCCAGGCCCCCTGTGACCAAAAAAAGTAGGCAAAAAATTGTACTCAAGTAAGGGTAGCTGTACTTCAAAATAATATTACTCAAGTAGAAGTAAAAAGTAGTCATCCAAAATATTACTTAAGTGAGAGTGAAAAAGTACACAGTATATTACAGTGTGTATATACAGTATATACTTCTGTTACTTGTTTTTTTTTGTTGAAATTATAATAATTATACATTGGTGTGTGTATACATATATACATACATACACACACGCGCACACACACACACAGTATATATTTATATAGATAGATAGAGAAGACACTGCAGTATGAAGCTGTTCTTTTGCAAGAGAAACATGCTTTGTTTATGATACCAGGGATGCATCATATTTTTTGGGATGCATAAAAATGTACAACACGTGTGTTGGTGATTAATTCTGTACTGAAATATACTTATATATAGAGGCTGTTAAAATAGCATAATATGCACAATTAAAGTTAACATACAGTATAATCACACAACATGAAAAAAGCATCCTATACTCACAGCAGGACTGTACACTAACCGCAAGATCCCACTAGTAGCAGCATGGATTTTAAGGGCATTCCGCAAAATAAGAAAAAAGAAAGATGCGGAAACGTTTGTTTGCACATGTGCAAGTGAGCGTATGTAGTACGGATTCACAGGTAGGATGACTTTGTAGAACCCATGCTGAAGGTTTCTCCCCACTGTGTCGCCTGACTTGATTGGTCAAACAGAGTCATGTGATTATTGTTGGTGCGTCTGAATGGTGAAACATGCGGTAGCTCTACCGGTTCCATGGGTCGATAAAACGGTTAGAGAAGTAATGAGTCGAGTGGAGCCGAATGTAGCAGAGTAAGAATAGCGTTTCTTCTTCACAAAAAAGTATGCTGCAGTAAAACTACTCATAGAAGAACATTCTTTCCAAAAAGTTACTCAAGTAAATGTAACGGAGTAAATGTAACTTGTTACTACCCACCTCTGTCAGTGGGATATTACATAACTAACCTTTTTCCTGTCAGGTCGAAATAGTGCGGCCAACAACCAGGCCTCTTCAACAAGGTTTTCCTCTAAGGAACTATTTCTCCCTCCCTTCTCACTGAGTTCTTTTTGTTCCCTGCTACTTCCATGTCAGCCGACCATGCACACATTAACACATAGGGGCAATATACAGTACTGTGCAAAAACCATAAGAAGTGGGAGGAATCGTTTTACCGTTTGACGTTTTATCGTTTGAAAAGCTGCAAAGTGCCCAAAGATAGCATTTAAAAACCGGTTCTTTATGTAACAAACCTCAGCAGAAACCTCATTTCCCATCTCGTCTGCTCTAACCACTCAGCATCCAGGCCTCATCATCTGTACCTGTTTTTCAGCAGTTTATGCCTGAAGTTAGATTTTTTTTTATTTTATTATTTTTATTTGTTTTTATGCTTGACTGATTTATAGAAACAAAAAAACATTCATCTGAATGTGGTCAGGTACAGGTACTGGACTGAAAATGAGAGCCTTCAGGAAGTCTGGAGCACTATTCCTCAAGACTATATTAAAAATAGAAGAAAGTCTGGCTCTTTGAAAGCAAAATATAAAGAAGTGAGAGGTGGCTCAAGACCTTTACACTGCATGTTCCACTGGAACTGTAAAACAGCAATCTCTTGTTAAATATAATATTGTCTATAATAAAAACCAATAAAGAGAAGTCAAATGTTACTGAAAGGCAAGACTGCTTTTACACCATGTCAGTGGAGGAAATGTTTGTTACCGGAGAATGTTTTTGAGTTCAAGAGCTACTCATTTATTTTTAATTAGTGAAATCACCAATGTACAGCCTGTTGCCTGGGTAATGCAAGACTTGCCAAATTAGTGTTCTCTGGTGCATGCACGTTAACAATTATATGTGAACAATAAGCTCAATTTTAGAATAATTACAATTAAAAACATTTGCTGGTATATTTAGGAAAAGTACACCATGTACCGTGGTAGTGAAAACAAGAAAAGAGGTTTAGCGTCTGTGTATGATGAGAGTGACACACTGGCAGAGTGGCACATACGTACTGTGGCACGCAACATTATTCCCGTCAATCATCAACAGGGGTGGGGTGTTGCTGCTTGATGACGTTTTACAGTATATTAATATTGGTCGGCTAGCCCGACTGCTAGTGTTGCTACAAAGGCATTTGTTTGGTTGCTTAGTTTCAATTTCAACAATCTTTCTCCAGTATCGCTGTCTCCGCCTTTAATGAGAAGGTCGAATTTCACCGTTTTGCCTGGTGAGAATCACAGGGTGAAAATAAAATCACATTTACGTCTGTTTTAGTGCGTAGCGCAAATCCAGTGAAGACGCATTAACCAGGGACATTTAGGGACATTCATTGTTGAATGGACTTGACCCATAAAATTTGTAAGATTGTAATTAGGATCAGTTTTCTTTACTCTGTCCTCAAGAAAAAAAAATTCAATCTCTGTAAAAGCTAGACCTCACACGGACATGTTCCTCGTGTCCTTTAAATGTCTTTGTGCTCACTAAGAATGTCTTCTTCATTGTCATTGTGTTTTTTCTGTGACATTCAGGGATGCATCAGACGAGTAAAGGAAGCGAGACGACTCACAGCCAAACCTTATCACATGAATACACCACAGTTCACCAGACATGATTAATGTTAACAGCCGATACTGTGTTCCTGCAGCCTTACTCAGCATACTGTAGAGTGTTAGTATAGTAGGCAACAGGATATTGACTGGGTCACAATACTGTGTGTATGTGCGTGTGTTGTATGTGTCTGTACGGTAGATAACATCCCTCTTGTTTTGCTCCACAGCCCGCATCGTGAGGACCAAGCAGTGGTGTGACATGGTGCCATGTCTGGACGATGAAGGCTGTGACCTTTTGGTAAATAGATCAGGCTGGACTTGCACACAGCCAGGTGGCCGGGTCAAAACTACCACGGTGAGTCTCCTCCATCACACCACTTCCCTACGTATCTAGAGTATGTCGGCTCTCTGGGCTAAAATTTACAGGAGGAGGGGTTTTATAAAATCCATCGCGTTATCTTATAAAAATAAATAAGTTTGTCAGCCCTCGGGGGGCCCCCTACTGGACTGTGGCCCCAAGCAGCCGCACGCCTTGGCTGGTGACAAGCAGTGCCTGTGCAGCTGTAGTTAGCTTTTTTAAAGTGTAGCAATTTTTTTATTAATTTCTTTTTTTAAAATCTGCATTAGTTTGCTATCCCAGTTTTTCTTAGACATCATTAAATGTAATGTCTCTGGAAATGTCTACCAGATAATGAAATAGCTAAATTAATATGACGATTACATTGATTTCTTAAGATTATAAGCTCATTTATATTTATAGTTTGACAGTTTTATCAGTTTCTGACACATGTCACAAGGTAACTCTGGTTATCAGACGTTTTCCTTTTCTTTTTTTTAAGGACAGTGATAACATAATTAAATCAAAATGTATTCAAATATTATTAGAGATTATAAGCAAGTGTATAGTCCTGTTTACTTTTTGACAATCGTCAGGAGAAACATTGTTTTTTTGCAGTGCATTTTTAAAGAACATGTTATATATGGTATATTAACATAATTCTGTAAACCTAATTTCTATAATAACATGACTGAAAGTTATTAATGATGCATTTCCCTAGATTATAAAGACGAACAGTGTTTGCATTTATGATGTTTACTAATTATTATTATTATTATTATTATTATTATTATTATTATTATTATTATTAATGTTGTTGTTGTTTACTTAAACAATGACCCTAACTTTTTACTTTTGTCTTGTTGCACAGGTATTGCAACATGCAACATGCACAGGTATTACTAACCGAAAGAAGAGGAATCGATTCAGCACTTGCACCTCGCCCACAGTTTTAAACTCCTTAAATCTTACCTGCTATTGTTAAAACATCTCTGTAATTTTACTTCACTGAAACATGTACGAATCTGTGAAAAAATAAAAATGAGGGAGCGCTCGGCTGCTGATCTGCCATTTTGGCACCGGTGGTTTAAAACGGTGAACTGATCGATTCCTCTTCCATCGGATAGTAATGCCTGTGCATGTGGCCTTGATGACGTATTTTTGACGGTGGTTGTAACACATTACATTCATGGGCATAATGTCACAATCCGTCCGTGTAACAGAGGAGTTGTAAAAAAAAGAGTTTTGTGTCTGTAAACGGTCAGAGTCGTATATTTCAGAGTTGTACTGTAACAAACACACAAAATATGGTATGTGTGAACTGATGTGGTCGTAGATTTTGGAATCCAACTCGAACAAAACACAGAATAGGAAAAAAAATATTTTTTTTTTTACGCACGATTATTTTTGGCAGTGATTTTATTCCATCATATCTGACATACCTATAGTTAATTCTATAAGGTTTTATAACATACTGTATTTGACAGATTAAATATTTCTTATTATTTGTTTCTTGTCTTTTTCTTTAGGGACTGAGCTAAATAAGTTATACGAAATATTACTAGAATTACATTAAGTGATATCACATACCAACATGAGTCCAAGCAGAATTGATTTTTGTCTTTTTTTTTTCCTAAGCCCAACTCATCTCCTTGCATCTCCAATTACTGGGTCTCTAGATTTTTTACATATAGGCATGTGGACATTTCTAAAACATCTCCATGAATTAAAGAAAGGTTTTGCCTGTACATTGGTCTGAACTTGCTCTTTCAGTGATATCTTTACGTTACATACATTGAAGGACCCGAAACCAGTCTGTGCCAAGTTTCTGTCTGTATGTCTGTCCAGCCAGATTTTGTTACAGCATCAAGCAAAATCGGCTGGACATGATTTAATAAAACGTTGGCAGTCCTTACTATAGGTATTTTCCTGACATTAAACCTGCAGCATAAATGAAATCAAGATGTTGAGTAGAAATGAAGTTATGAGCTGTTTTGTGCCAGATTATGTCACAGCATCTAGCGCCTTTTAAAAATATATATATATTTTTTTACTGATTTAGCTCTATTCCCTTGAGATGGGCATGGCTATACGTGCCACTCAACAGAGCCAATTAACACGATAGTTTAGCATATATAGACAGACTATGCGGTAGACATAGAAATGGTGGTAATGCACCTTCAAGTCGCAATTTTTTTTTTTTTAAGAAACAGAAACGAAGAGTGACACAACATGGCTTACTCCAAAAATGAGGAAAGTATGTCATGATAACTTCAAAAGATGAATGGACAGGTCAATGTATGTTAATTCTTCCTGCGAGAAGTTTATAACCAGTTTGTCTCATATGTTCTGAAAAGCAGTAAAGTGAAGCGCCACTATGAGATAAAATACAGAGTCGTTAGAGCAAACATATTCGCAGCAGTCCGAGGTTAGGGAGTGTAAAATATTGTATCTGAACTGTGAACCCAGTGTTATGTGCTAAAATGATCTCCTGGCACAAACCGAGTGTGTTTGGCTGAGGCCGGAAGACGTACAACTTAGCCTAAATAAAGTGCAATATACACAAGCTTACAAAATAGTTTTTCTTTGTATGAATAAGTTAGGCAGGGTTAGGGGTCAACCAGTCATGTATGTGGACTTCAACCTGAAATAATAATATCACTGATTACATTAAAGCTGATCAGCTTTTTTTTTTTTTTTTTTTTTACCCTTTTAACTATTTCTGCAAACTCCTTTTCCATCAAACCCGGGTTCCTCAGCTTGTGTTTAATAAACTTTAAATCTCTTCTCAGCAAGTACAGACTAAAGGAATGTAATGGCTTAGTAACACTGAGCTTGGAGTTTCGTCGAGTCTGTTGTAATTACATAAGACCACTCAACATTAATGATAGGAGCAGATGGATAATCACGGATGGTATGTGTGGTAAGTGTGAGAGAGGAATAGAGAAAGAGGTGAAGCTCTACAGCTCCTCTCTGTTCTGTCATCTGCAATTAAAAAGTTTAATTTGTGCTCATTCGTTCTGCACTGCTCATTTGCATCTCAGCTGGTCTTTTAATGTCAGGCTGTGAACTTTACAAAACTGAGGGCTTCAGGAGCTTAGCCATCGCATTTTATTTGTCTGCTGGCTACTTAGTTACCGCTAATTTTTCCCTCACGTTGGAAAGGAGGAGGTGGACGGGGAGGCAGATAGAGATAGAGGCGGACAGGAAAGCGTAAACAAGGTGGCAAAAACAGTGTGATATTATCTTTTGACAGAATAGAAGTATGACTGTATACCATCATACGGTATGGGGAGGGTGATTAATTCTACATCACTTCTTTAAACGTCTTCACCAATCTGTCCACATTCCTCTTGTCGATGACGTCATCTGCGTGACCATTCTGTAATACAGTGGTACAGCGACGAAGGGGATTTTTAAAGACGCTATGAGAGTTGGGCTCGGCAAAGGTGCAGATGGTTTTTCTTCTGATGGATAAATTCATTTCGTACTTGCCTTTTGCTCCACCACTTGGTGCTTTGACAGTACAAGGTTTTTCATTGTACTTTGACGCCAAAAAACCTTGTTATAGCGATTAGTTTTTATACTGTTTCATTCATTTAGCATATTCATTCATTTATTCATTCATTCATCTTCTGTACCACTTATCCTGTACAGGCTGTGGCCGGGAGCTCACTCCAGGAGACTTTGGGCATGAGGCGGGTTACACCATACACAGGGTGCTAATCCATTGCAGGGCACAAATGCACACTCTACAGACACTTTTGCAAACGTCAGTTAGCTTAATCTGCATGTCTCTAATCTGGATTGTGAGAGGAAACCCAGCACACACGAGGAGAACACGCAAACAGATCTGAGTCAAACCCTCCACCCTGGACGTGTGAGGCCACAGAGCGTTTGATTCTCTAAAATACACATTTTCCTTCACATTGACAATGACTCAGTCCATGAGGTGGGCTTATCTAAAAAAAAATTAAAAAGTGGATTATAGAATAATATAAGGCTTCTGATTGGGGCTACAGTCAAGTCTTTAGGAGTACAGATTTTTTTTTTGGTTGTTGTTTTTTTTGGGAACACTTTTGGGAAGGTTATTTCCATAAAACCACAGCCACAATGCTTCAGGACCAGAAGTCCATGAGAGCTTAATTAAATGTAAACTTTTACATTTTTATCATTCTTGTTAATCATATTAGTGTTAGCCAAGTATGGGCATCTGGGAGCTCACGTATAGAGAATAAGACAGTTAACGCTTTCGGCTGTTATTTTTGGCTAAGGTTTGTTTGAGTAAGCAAGAGAGATAGAGATGGCACGTAAGCGTGAACGTATAGTTTGTCAGGGTGTCTGTTTCTTGGCGCGGATTCATCCTAGATTCCCTTGTTTCCTATGCTTGGGATAAAGTGGAAGCAGCTGCCAGATAGGAACACTACTGCCTGATCCATGCCAAGTTTTAATAGACAGGTTTGAGTAGGACAGACTCAGGGATACTGCAGCAGCAAGTAGAGTCTCTTAAAATGAGTTCAATTACCCAGTAATGCACCATGTTTGTAATGTAGCAGATCTAAGACAAGGTGCACCATGGTGATTTTTTTTTATTATTATATACAAAAAAAAAGACAAGTGTCTAGTACTGAGACAAACAATTTACAGTAGACTTTGGTAAACCCCATATGTATTGTTCAGAAAGAGAGAGAGAGGTGTGGAGGCTATTTTCAGCTAAATTACCCAGTCGAAATATAACCCAGGTAACTTAATGCTAGATAAGAAAAAAGAAAAACACTCATTAAAATGAACTTATTTGCTTCTCTACGGAGAATAAACTTAAATAATATCTGCCTCCAGCTACCACTATTTAATAGGCAAAACAGCTGAACTCCTTCGGCTAGAGCAGGGGGTCATCTAACCGGTACATTGTGGTCTAGATGCAGATCAAGCTAAGCATTTTAAGCACTAGTAAAAAAATACCATAGCAAAGCCAATTAAACAGAAAAAAACAACAACTGGCTGTAGTTCAGCAGCTGTAGTTTTCTAAACACAATCCAGCTTGGCTTCTGGATAAGATTTTCTGTTGTGGATTGTCCAGTCATAGGCAATTACTTAGGGAGATCCATTATACATTTTAACATACATTTATAGTTGTTTCACTATTTTTCCCTTTTCTGGTTCTCATTTGTGATCTGATACTGAGGTCTGTCTAAAAAAAAAATAAAAGAAAAAATGACACTAGTGTTTATTCCCCCAGCATCAAATTTAGAATGAATTCAAACATGGTAAAGGGAAGTGCCATTAATAAGCGCCTTATTTATAGTCATAAACTATATAGATTTTGTGATTGGGGAATTTTATGTAACTAGACCTGTACAAAGTCTCAGAACTTCTACATACAGTTTGGAGAGATGGAATAATAAAGAGTGAGTAAGAGAGAGTCAGAGACTTACCCACTATTAGCATGAGGTCCATTTAACTTATTCAAGTCTTGCCAAATCAGAGCACTTCAGGAGCGCATGTTCTCCTCTATACTGCTTCTGAGAGGAGATGGAGAGAGGCCCTGATTTTCCACAGAGTTATCTTTGGAAATGGTAATTTTATCACTTGTCAGGCTGCCAGTAAAAGGCATGACTGAGAGGGCTCATGTTCATGATGAAGAACAGTGACATAGCTGGAGGTGTTCGCAGTTTAGAAGCCGTCCTATAATTTTCATAAAGCAGAAGCAACAATAGCATTATAATTATCTGTAGAAGCATAAAGCTGTGGGGTTAAAGATAAAAAGCAAAACAGCATGTTCTGGAAGTTTGTATAATATGAAATACATATGAGTAGATAAGAATAATTTTCTTTCTCGAAATAGGATTCATTATTTTCCAAAAATCTGCTTTATCTTACCTACTTAGGCTGTGTCTACATTATAGACTGAAGGGACTCAAATATGATTTTTCTTGTTTGTTTTATGTGACAGAAATTTGAGTTGTTTAGGGCTGTTTGAATGCACAAATCTGATGTTTTTCAGATTGCTTTCGTATCCGATCATACAGTAGATTATCGGATATGAATATGTTGTCATGTGGCTTGAATGAACACAGTCATATTGGGATTATCAGATAGGGTGATCGCACAAATATTTCATGTTTTATCACCAATGGCCTGAGCAAAGACGTATCGATGTGTGCATACGTGCCATTTTTACAAATTAGACGCATCCAAATTGAAGTCACTTGTCATGATATGCGAATCCAATCTGACCAAAAAATCTGAATTGAACTATGTGGCTTGTAATGTGAACATTTATATACTGTAGCATGTGCAGAAGTCAAAGGAGATAACTCATTATGGTAAGAGATTGCTTTTATAAGAACCTTTTTTTATTATTAATTTAGTTTGGAACACTAATATTGTCTGGGTCATCACATAAATCTGTGCAAGTAATTAACTAAAGTTTAATTTTTAGCTGTGGCCATTCTTTAGCAGCTTTATTCCACTTCAGTAAGCAGTTAATGAAATATTACAAACATTCTTTAATCACTTTTAAAAGGT
This sequence comes from Clarias macrocephalus, assembly GCA_011419295.1. NCBI lineage: Eukaryota > Metazoa > Chordata > Actinopteri > Siluriformes > Clariidae > Clarias > Clarias macrocephalus. The sequence goes on along the minus strand of JAAGKR010006340.1, from coordinate 7,222 downwards.
CACAATGAGGTTATATTTAGCCAGAAAAAATTTAAAAAATTGGAAGTGTAGAGGACACGTGCGGTTTGTGCTCTGAGCTGAGGCTGAGAATACAGCATCTCAGGCATCTTAACAAAAAAACCTGACACATCTGCAGGTGAAACGGTTGATAGTTAATTGGTTAATATATCGGATTGCCCAAACATCTGAGGCAAGTAGTGAAAATGCTTTAATTTAGATGATATTATCATCAACAACATGATTTTTTTTCATTTCTTCTCATCAATCCATGTTCCATTAGAGTCTTTTCTGAACACATTTAAAGGTAAGGAATAGATACAAATGAGTCAATATCACAGATGTATGATTAATGTAGAACGCAGTGCTAAATCATCTGGGTCTGGGTGCACGCAATGTTAAAAGTGTTCATTGGAGCTGAGATCACTCAAAGTTTGGTAAACCATGAGATGGCTTTATGCACAGGTTGCACTGCCATGCTGGAGCATCATCGTTTCAGTGTATTGAACCTGAAACTCCAACCAGGATGTACCTGTTATATGCTGTAAGATGATATAGATTTTTTTGTATGATTGTGCAAACTTTACACATCTTAGGTCCCTCACTTCTCATGTAGCATCTGTTTCATGTTTTCTCAAAATTTCTATTACAAATTAAAATGACAATTAAATTACAAATTAAAGGATGAGGTTCTGTTGGTAATCTCTCAGACCATTATACCTTGTGTTCTTTTGAAAGTCACTCCCCCTTTTTCGTTTGTGTTTTTTGGTCTCTGATAAATTACAGAAAATAAGCCTTGAGCCTGCAACATTCCCAGTAAGTGAGAACTAATGATTATTGTGATCAGATATTTTTCCACCATTAATACACTGAAATTCAGGCTGCTTCCTGTTTACTTATTCACTTTCTTTGGTGTCTGACAAAACAATCTGTTCTCTAAGCCTCATCTAACATCTACCAGACCAGAGTGATGAATAATAGGGGACGGTCAATGGAATTCAGGATGCGTTCGTGCAACCGGTTCATTAGTGTGTACTAAAAATTAATGTTTTTCTCCTTAAGAAAAAGACCTGCTGGAAGTGGAGGCGTCCAGTGGAGATCAGAGTGCAGAAGATGGCTGCTCTGGCAGTGCTTGGGTGCAGGCTGGGGCCTGTGTAATTGATCCCATTGGGCCTGCTTGGCACCTCAGGACATATCCCAAACCTCGGGTTGAACAGCACGGCCGTTGAGACGACAGCTGCTTTTCCATGCAAATGCTCTCTCGGCCGCTGCAGACCATTAGCTTGCTCTGCCAGCTCTTATCCGCCAAGTCAGCAGTCCAGGCCCACTGCCTCCGTTTTGAGTCTCACTGGAAAATAGGGAATACACTGGAGAGTTAATTTCAGGCTAGGCTTCCTCCAAGTTATATTTAGGACATTTTGGGTCATGCTTAATAAAGTCGAACAGATGTGATTATCAAGGCAGTTCAACTTTGAGAAACATTTCTTTGTTAAAAGAACGCTTGTTGAGCGTTCACATTTCACACATCTCTGTGTTTCACACATCCTGACCACCTTGCAGTGTGAGCGAACATGCTGAGTGGTGTGCGCGATTACTCAGCCAGCTTCTCATCTCTCAGTCTTTGCCACCAATTGAGCTTCATCCAAGAAAAACAATAAGAGAAAGCAAAGATGAAAGAGACACCTTTTACTTCTCAGATTTTTGGAACAGGCACAAAAACAATAAATCAGGTGATGCTTTTCCAGGTAAACAACGCTCTGTGTCTCAGATTTAGCCAGAAGATGTCCTGCGCTCCAAGGGCAGTCAGCATTGATGACTGTCATGCGAGAAACTATGATGGAGTGGAAATCTCTTTGCTCGTTCTTCACACAAGATGGCAAAGCACAGTCTTTTAGGCATAGCAAGGTAAACGACCTCATAGGCTTTATGTCTCTAATTAAGACAAATGCACCAAGACAAACTGATCTATTTAAGAATGTGAGGTGGTACCATAATGGATTGGTATGATGATAAAAGATGTCCTATTTGTCCTCAGAGCTACAGCCCCAGGTGTATTCTTCAGGAGAAGGTGAAAAAAAGATAGATTCACGTGAAATGCATTAGAGCAGCCATTGATTTTAGAACTATTAATGTGCTGTTTGTTAATGTCCTCTCTTCATATGTCCTCAAAGTCCTAAAAGGTCATGCATGAATGTTAGAGCAACATAATGTGGATCATTATAGTATTTTTACAGCAGTAATGATTCTTCATACACATATAGCTATGTGACGTTTAAAAACTAGTTTAAATAACACATGCTGGAAATAAAACTGGCTGCTGTTTGTTTCCAATGTTAGGAAGGCAACCATTCTTAGCAGTAGTACTTTATTAGCAGCAGAGGTAGTTTTCCTCCTGGGATGATCTTCATGAGAGCCAGGTTCATCATGGTGCTTGATGGGTTTTGCAAATGCACTTATACTGTTACTTACAAGAACTATTCCAGAACAGCTGACCTCCATGTCTTCAAATACCAACTGTTGTTATTGTTGTTACATAATTACCCATAATTCTTAAATCCCCAGTATTGTTGTAGAATGTAGAAAATAAATCACTAAATAAAAACAAAGAAATTTGCAAGTGGTTGCAAATTTTTGAGTGGTAGTGTATATAGAGTCATCCCGAAAAATTGATAAACACTTCAAGAAAAGAAAAACTTGCTTAAATATTTTAATATAGTATATATCAATATATAATGTATAAATTTATAAATGAATTTAGTTATAAATTTATACATTATATATTGATATATACTATATGTGAAAATATTTTGATAATAATATGATAATATTATCAATATATATATATATTATACTGTTTTCCTTTTTCTTCAGGTTTACAGTACATAACTTATTAACTTTTTATACAAGCATGCTTGTATATCAAAGTAAATTTTCCCATAAGAAATAATGGAAACTCCATTCAAGACGATTCCTAACATATTCATATAAAAATAATTCATACAAAATCTAAAGTAAAAATAAAACAACTTAACCTGCAAAAGAATCGTGGCTGGAGAGGAAAGAGGAGAAGGAGGGGCTACCCACAATCCCGCAGCGTGTGAAAAAAAAAAAAAGGACTATTGGCTTAGTTGTGATAACGTGACGCTCGGCAGGCAAAGCTTATATGTACTACAGTACTCGTATATAAAGAGCGTGCTCATTTATCAAGTTAAAATTTTTTGCTAGTCTTTTTGCAAAACACTTGCAGACCAAGTTACTCACAATCCAAGATTCCAATGTGCTAATGAACATACATAAAGTACATGTAACTTCATACTAATATCTATCTATCTATAATATGTAGATAGATAGATAGATAGATAGATAGATAGATAGATAGATAGATAGATAGATAGATAGATAGATAGATATCAGTGCTGTCAATCGATTCAACGTCTGTGATCGCGGTAGGCTTTTGTTATATAGGCCATTAGATTCCTGGGCCCTGTTGGTGGATCAGGACATTTATTCCTGCTCTCATAACTGCTTTATATCTAAGTTACTAAATAATGTATAGTACTTATCCCAGACAACTATGAATTGGAATGCTGACTGCACCTGAGAACTTACCTCACATCAGTGCACAACCTCACTAATGCTCTTGTGGCTGAATGGGCAAATTCCCACAACTATGCACCAGAATAAAATGTAAAGCCTTCTTAGGAGAGCAGAGATTATTTTAACAGCATTTTTTTTTTTGTGACAGGATGTTTAAAAAGCAGTTATGTGTTGACGTACTATTGGCCATATTTTTTATGTCGGAATATTGGAGAAACATTAGCATTAGCTCAGTATGCAAGGAAATAATCATGCCTACCTTGAAGTATCAGACCTGCTTGATTTATAAAATGGAATAAAATATCAATTTCATCATTCTCATCACATTTTTAAGATGGCTGGTTTCCTTCTCATACTAATGGTTTCCCGATAAAATAATGTCGAGAGAAAGATAATGACCCGTAGTAGCTGCATTCTTGAAACATACTTTCAAAGCATCCATCATTTAGTGTTTGGATACACACACAAAAATGATTGAATACAGCATGAAACAGCTGAGTAAATACTTTTCCACTCTACATATTTTTGATGAGAGATCTAAGACAGTTTATAGAAAACCAACTGGACATTTAGACTGGAAGTTTAGCAGGGCTAAAGAGATTAGAAATATAGGCATTGGACATCTGGGCAGTAAACGAAGCTGTGAGAAATGGATTCACCCCAGTTAAACTACTGTAGCATCACCTAAAAATATTGCGAAATGTAATTACTTATTTGATCACCAGTTCATTTTTTTTTTCTGTGGCAACTGAGTGTGTGGTGTGTTACTTCTTCTGGTCTTTGTTGGATAAACATAAAAACATAAATGACTACTTGGAAAGCTTGATTAAAGAAATGCCATCATGCTGCACAATTAATCGCATAGAAATCAAAATCATTATATATGAACCTGTGTATTTATCTAATCACAAAGTTCTGCCTGAAGTATGCTGAATATGACCTATAGAGCTAAAACTGTCCAATAAAATCCTCATTCATCAGCGCATTATTTTAAACTAGTGGCCCGTGTGTGGTTTTGTTGACCAGGAAAGGCTAAGTTGGTGCTTTTTGAATATGAATATAAAAATGTATATGAAGCACTTGCGGATGTCATGCAGAACCTGATAAACACAAGACCCGAAATATAAGATGCAAATACTTCTAATGCCATTATTTGCCTTTATTTGATATTTATTTGATTTAATTGATACACTTGAATAGTAAATGGTACATTTAATGGTTAACTATGGCAGTTTAAATCACGTCAAAATAACCTCAATATGATTTTATTTTTAATCATACCTAGGTTCAGGTCAGCCAACATTTCCAAAAAGATTAAAACTCATCTATTTAACCTATTTAACCTGCTTGATTTAATTTGACTTTAGGGTAGTGAAAATACAGAAAAATAGTCCTTTAAGCTTGAAAATATTACAGATTTGTTCCATTAAACAGATATTTCAAATAAATGGGTGGTTAGGGTAGTTAGTCAGTTTGGCTCTCTGTGACATTTAAGGATGTGAAGTCATGCAGGTTCATTCCGGCAAAATGTCAGCTCCAGGCCATATGCTCCGCAGGGCTTGTTTACTGTATGTAACAGCCAGGTGAAAAACCTCCATATGTGCTATGAATAACAGTCTTTTCCTCCTTTTCGGCTTCATTTCTGAATGTATCGTTTCCTTCTCACACACTTCACCCACAAATCTCTTGCCTGCTTCCAGAATGTCCCACGCGCACCATGCAAAATTTAGCAGCCTTTCTTTACTGTGGGATGTTGTCTTGGCCCATGGGAGGATGTGTTTTGGAAAAGATCAATGATTATTGATCTTAGTGCTCAAAAGGCCCCAGCAGTGGGACCATGTGTGGCATTTAGGATAAACTGAATTTGCATCTTGTGGTGATATTGTGCTTTGAGGAAACCACTTAGTTTTCTGTCTGGGTTGTGTCTCAGAGATATAAAAGCCTTACCGCTGTCTCGGTTTAAGAAAGGGAAACAGATAAACAACGTCTCTACCTGATTATAAAAAGAAGTAAATAGAACTGCCTTTATTTAATCTTTTTTACTTGCATAACTGCTTGAATGCATTGCTCCATGGGCATTTATTCTGTCTTAATATCCATATACTCAGCAGCTTAAGTGAAAAGTATTTTATATTCATACATTCATCTCTCCATTAACTAAGAGTAAGGATTTTGAAGCCCTCACAAGGACAAAAAGTTGTTTATGACGCAGTCCCTCTACTAAATAAAAGGCCAAAGTCACCACCCTCATTCACAGCTGTAAGACAGTAGTGACTTGTAAAGGGGAAGCACTATGACAAGATGAATGTGTTTGAGGCACTTGTCCAAGGCTCAGTGTTGAACAGTACTATAGCATATCCACAAGAAAATCTATCCATATTATTTCAGTAATTACTAGGTGAGGCGATATAGTGGTGTAGTGGTTAGCACTGTCGCCTTCCACCTCCATTGTCTGGGTTCGATTCCCAGCCAGGTTCGATTCTCACCTCTGTGTGCATGGAGTTTGCGTGTTCCCCCCCGTGCTTGGTGGGTTTCCTCCGGGTAGCCCGGTTTCCTCCCACAGTCCAAAGACATGCAGATTAGGCTAATTGGCATTCCTAAATTGCCCATAGTGTGTGCATGTGTGTCCCCTGTGATGGATTGGCACCTCATCCATCCAGGGTGTATGCCCTGTATGCCCTGAGGCCCTCCATGACCCTGTATACAGGATAAAGCAGAACAGACTACAAAATATGCATAATTACTTAATCAAGTTATGTATGTCTTGCCAGTTGGCTAAAGGATTTACATTAAAAAATTTTCATTAAGTACAAGTAGTAAAAGAGTACCAAATGTATGGCATTTACTTTCTATGAGGGCACTTCCTCATGATGAAAACAGAACTCATCTCTGTCAAAGAGTGCCCCCTTAACAAGCACTGCACTCAGCTCGCCTCTTGGCTCCTGGCACAGCACACCAGCAATGCAAAGGCAAACAAACAAATGAAAACAAACTAGCAGCTTTCCAGCTGCACTGCTCTGCTCCACTGTCACATATTCATAAACACACAGTTCTGCTGTCATGCAGAGGAAGATGCGAAAGAAATATAAATACATGAATGAGGAAATGAGTTTCAAGTGTGTCATATTAGTCATTAACCCCTCTTTGACAATACAAACCCATATCCAATCTCACCTAAACCATGCTATGTTCCCTCCCTGCAAAACAGGCATGTGGTGTGGAAACAAATACTTTCAGACAGTGATGTGGTATGGCATGTCCCATCTCTGCCCCCTCAGACCATCCACCTGCCACTTCTGCTTGCTGAGCGCTCATCCCTGCCTTAAGAGTGCCATTACAAAGTGTGCAGCCCTATGAAGTGTTACAGCCTAAGGTATGTTCGTAGTCGACTGGTGTTTTGGTATTGGACTACAACAACACCACTTTTTCAACAGTTTTCTGGCTTCACAAGGTTACCCTCATCCACAGTATGCAGGATTTTAGGAGCCTGTGCTTCTGTATGCTATGCTAGTATCATCACGCCAATGATTATTTTCATGTCTAGTCAACTTTCGTCAGGACTGCTGTCAGATGTCAATGTCAGATAGTAAACTCTTTTTAAGTGAACAATCTGGTCTGGCTATGCTTT
>JAAGKR010006339.1:0-43713 GCA_011419295.1 Clarias macrocephalus | reverse complement strand
AATGGCTGACTAGAGCTAGATTACCTGGCAGCTTGAGACCTTTCTTTAAGGAAATAAATATATCCTTATCATCATGGACTATGCCACACAGGCAGGTTAGTCCTTCTATTTAGCTAAGTTGGTCTACTGAAGAACATCCTTTCTGACTAAGGTATGCCCTTCATTACTAAGTTGATGTCAGACATCAAGACGTCTGTCTACCCTCCCCAAACAGACAATCTAGTTGAGGGGTTTCACCCAGATCCTGAAAAGTATGCTTTATAATGTGTTGTAATTAAAAGGGGTGAAAATGGTACACCAAGGCCATGCCTAAAGTCAGAGACCTGGTGGAGCATCTGGGGAGGGATCTGTTTCATATCCATCCTTGACTTCACAAAATGCTATTGACAAGTGGCCCCTGCACCACAGGCAAGACCCAAGATGGCATTCAGCACCACTGGTATTGTAATAGTGGGTTCTCCAGTTTGGCCTCCAAATGTTACCAGGGGCTGAGAGAGGTACAGTTACCCTGTAACACAATGTAAGGATTTATCCAATGATAAAAACTTCAAAGCACTTTTATAAGAATAAACATCACAATCTGCACATCACACCTGCACACTCATGGACACAAGACACTTTAAATATGCACACACGTCACTTTAATACGACACTTTACTGCATATTTGCACACCCCTGGACATTCCATTCCCACATGAATTTCCACAATTCTATATTTTCTATTGTACAGCTAGGTTTTTCTTTTCTTTTTTTTTCTTTTTTTTATATCTTTCTTATAGTGTATATTTTGTATTTTGTATTATATATATTTTTTATTCTTTCTTAGTCAAATTTATTCTTTCTTAGTTAAATTTACTGATATATATATATTTCTCAAATTTACTTTTGTTTTAATATTTATTTCCTACATAGATATTCTTTCTTAGATAAAGTAACTCTTTTCTTTTTCTATTTTCTTTTTCATATTTATTATTCCTATTAATAGTCTTGTTTTAAAGTCAGGGCAGTCGCCTAAGCATTTCATTGCATACCGTACTGCATATGACTGTGTATGTGACAAATAAAATTTGAATTTGAAGTTGCTCTGGATAAGAGTGTTTGCTAAATGCCTAAATGAAAATATAGGTGTAACTGGAAAAATCGCACTAGCAGGGGGCCAATGAGGAAAAAAACTCCCCCCCAAAAAAGTGGTGGATTCCTACAACCCACCAATAAACATTAGGTGTACAGTATGCCTTCCTTATTCCTGTATATTACAAAAGGGTTTTAAGGGTTTGGGCATCTGCGTGGCATTCACCAGCACACTGTTTACCCTCACTTCCCTCCTCTTATCTTTTTTTAAAGCTTAATTCTCTCTCTCTCTCTCTCTCTCTCTCTCTCTCTCTCTCTCTCTCTCTCTCAGTAGGTCTTAATAGTTTATCTTAATGGGTCCTGAAAACCATAGAAACTGCACTGACTGTTAAAAATTGCTGCTGCTTCTGCTGCTGCTGGCATCCTTGCAAAAATGTAAAACATTAGTAAATAGTATTATTATTAGCCTGGAGTGATATAAACCTGTTTTTATTTTTTGTCTTAAACCAGATTTAATCATTACTTAATAATAACTCACAGTTTTTGTCCTACCAGTGCAACATTTAAAAAATAATAATATTAGATTAAAAAATCTGTGCATTCTGGATAGTCAGGATAAGTACCAGATTATAGACAGATGTATCAGATAAAATGGTAAAGCATCAGCATAATAAATATATTCTTTAAAAACCGGACTGTGCAGAAAGCAGAAAGAGCATAAGTAGCAGAAATGGCTGTAGATAAACTCAAATGGTGCGAGGCATTAGATCTGGACATTTGTAAGGGAGCCACATGCAAGAGCATGCTGATCTATTTCGCCTAATTGCTGCATGTTCACGTCTGAGGCATCAACACACAGCTGCAGGGAACAGGTGTGTGTCTGTGTGTGTCTGTGTGTGTGTCTGTGTGTCTGTGTGTGTCTGTGTGAGTGCGCACCCCTAATGAATTAGCTTCCCCCCAGCAAACAGATGCAAAGATATTTCATGCAGCGAGCTGTCTCTGTCTTCATCTGTCATGAATAATAAGCCCTAGAATATCAGATGTGCTCAAAGACGCATTCCCATATTTAGATATGGAAGATTTCTATTTCCAAATGAAAGGACGTCACGGCAATCTTTGAAAATGCTACTTGAATTGTTCTCTTTCTGAGTATTAACACTCTTTACAAATTAAAAGATTACGCAGTAATGGAGGATCTTTGGGTCTTCTTTGCTAAGAGTTGCAGTTGCTGGAAGCCATTATGAGATCTTACAAATCTCAGTATTTCATTTTCATATTTCAAATTGAATTAATTTATATATACTTAGCACTTTCCTGATTATTGAGAGGAAACTAAGAGTCACACACACGCACACACACACACACACACACACACACACACACACACACACACACACACACACACACACACACACAAATTAATCTTCATAATCATCTTCAGTATTCCGTATTCAGATGCCAGATGTCTGCATCACATGTCATGTTTTAAGTCCCTGCCAATCTAAGTTATACATTTAATTTACTTGTAATAGTAAAAAATATATAGATGTCAAAACATAACTAATACAAGAGTTAATCAGGATCTTTATCTGTATCATTATTTTACTCAACAGGCAATAAGTCAAGTAAAGTCTTGTCGTTCACAACTCAAAGCGTTACATCTGGAAGCTGCAAAAAGAAATAAGAAAGAAAAAAGAAGAAAAATAACTGCAAGTTTGGAAAAAGACACATGAGGCTGACTTTTTAAAGTCAACAATAATTTGGAATTTTGAAAAAGATCAATACAATTTAAATGACAAAACTACAATCAAGATGGACATTTGATTAATAGAGAACTAATATGAGGTCAATTTTACACTTTGGAGAAACGCTTCATTAAATAATACTATTTCAAACCAGGCTGCTGCATTGTGAAGAGCAATTCATCAATAATGCGTATGGCATGGAAGAGAACTTCTAAAAAACAAATAGAATGGTCTAAGTTGTTGTACTAAAATTTAAGGTGTTGACTGATTCACAGCGTCAACTCATTCATTAAGTAACATGCAAGAAAAACCTTAAAGCTGACATTAGTTTCCCTGGAACATAGAGAATATAAATAAATAAAAAATTTTTAAAAACGATCTTTAAAAAGCTAAAAAAAAAAAAAAAAAGATCCTTCACTTTTGGAGCAGCAAAGAAAAATATGTGTGGTGTTTCGTGTCCTGCCATTCTCATACACATGCACAAATGTTCCTGTCATAGGTGTACAAACAGTACAAACAAATAGCACTACAGCTCTAATTATATTCCAAAGAATTTACAAAAGCGCAAAAACAAAAACTATCACTCATTTGGAGGACACCCAAAAAACACAACCTACAAAACTAGCCAAGAAACTGGATGTTTCTAATGCAGGTGTGGTAATGCAATTGGCTATTTAGTTAATCAGTCTTTAATTTATTGTACAGTTACATAGCAGGAGTCTGTAGGCCAAGCTCATTGCCTTAGAGAAAGGCTTTTGTGTTTGGCAACCACATCACATCATCAGAGAACAATCTGATTGACTGAATTTCAATTTTTCCAGGTCCTAAAGACAGACATAGTATCGGAAAAGAGTTTGTAGGATGAGAAATGTTTGTAAGTAATACAGTGGGTAAAGTGACAAGAAAATATGTTAGTTTAAGGAATATAATATAATGCCTTTGCTTAAGGCCCTAAAGGTGTTAAGGTGTCTTCACTGAGTATTTTACATAGACTTTATAGCCAAAGATTTGTAGACTCCATTTTTAGAACCATTTTCACAAAATTTTGCAACAAAGAATGTCTCTCTACATTTAGTTGAATTACAATTTCCCTAACTAAGCATGGCAAAATGGAATTAACCATGGACAAAGTGGATTCCATAAAGACATGGCTTGTCTATGTTGAAGTGGGACACTCACAGGGTCTTGACCTCAACCCCACTGAAAATCATTGGAATGAGTTGGAATACCGACTGCACCTCAAACCTCTTTACCCAAAATCATTGACCCAACATCTTTTCCCTCACCAACGTTTCTTGCAGCTGAATGAACACAAATACCTAGAGACGCTCCAATATTGTCCACGGATATCCTTCCCAGAGAAGTGGAATTTATTATAATAGCAAGGGGAGATTAAATTCAAATGTAGAATGGGATGTTCAACAAGCACATGTGGGTGTAGTGGTCAGGTGACCTTGAGTGTGATATTGTATTCATACAAAATTTCCACAAACACCATTTATTATCCATAAATTAATGATTTGCTTCTTTATTTACCTAATTATTTGTCTCCATCATATCCACATATCCTTCCATGACTAATGGAACTAACTAACTGGGACTGGCAGAGCTGGTGAGAGACTGGAAGTTAGCTGTAATTAACAGCTTACGTTTCTCTTTGTATTTCCACTGATTTTGCTTTATAATATCGGCTCTATTAAATTCCAGGTTCCGGGTTTAAATCCCAAATAGCATTACATGGAAAGCTAGATTGCTAGGGGTACAATCCATCGTCACACACACCAAGTCAGTTGCTCTCATCTCAGTATGGTGGACTGTACAGACCTACTGTCAGCCATGCTGGTGACCAAAAGTTAGTGTTAATATGCACAGTGATACATATATTTAAACGTTCCAGTTCTGTTATCATAAATGATCAGCACTTGAGAAATGCCTCTTGTCCAAAAAGATTCCCCGTTGGAGCTAAGTGTTGTGTAATATTTTATAATATTTCTTAAAAGTAAATAAAAATCAAGTTGATTGTGGTCTTGAACGATTTTGACGAAAAAACATCCCTTGATCATCCCTTCTTTGGCAGCTTAAAAGACAAAAAGTACTTTTGTCGTCTGAAGGACAAGGCAGCTATTCTCTCCTCCTCTAAAGTGCTGGCCAATAATATCTCAGCGAAACAAGCTGTGGCTGAGGTGATGGAAAGAAAGATTGATAAAACATGTTTGGGCTACAAGCCCGTCTCAGTCCACTCTGGCATCTTGTACTGACCTGGTCAACATTGAGCCCTGTGTACCAGTGCTCACTCGGCTGATTCATCAATCTCATCGACAAGAGAGAGCAGCCTGGTCCTGTTTTTAAAAATTCTTCAGAAGTCCTTAGGTTGACTTTTAAGTTAAAGTTAAAGTTAAGTGAGGCCTTTATTTGTAACATATGGTCCTGCACAATTAAAATATTTCTTTACATATCCCAGCTTACAGTAAGTCTAAAAAAAGAGCTTTAACACCATTTTCAAAAGCAAGTGTTGACGCAAGTGTTTTTGCCTACATACAGTATGAAATACATAAATCATCACAGTTGTAGATGATGTTTCTTTGAGCCGTTAGAGGCCAATCGTCTGAACAGACATGTTGGATTGATTAGTTTTGGTATAACGATATGTTTGGTATAAGTTCTTACACAAGCCTTCACATCTGTTTGATAGATAACAGATGTTAATCTGCATGAGACGGCCAATGAGATTTAGATCAAAAGAGAAAAGAGAAATGTTTTTAAAAGAACCATCACTGACACCTACAATTATCAGTGATGTTTTATTCTTCGAAGAATCATACAGAACATACTTAATATACAACTTACTGTATAATTCCAGGTTGTACTGTATCAGGATCTGGAATTTAATTTAATTTTTTTTCTATCAAAGTATTTCTACTTTGTGTTTATGACCAATTATAGGCTAGTCCAGCTCACTAACATCAGAGGTGAAGAAAACTGAACCTGTATAAAGAGCGTAATCGTTTGATCAATAATGCCGAGCGGCACAGTAAACTTGCTCATCAAATTGGTTGCTTTAGACAATATTTTTATTTTGATTCACTCATCATTGAAGATGTTAAGTTGAAGTTTAACGTATTTGTTGTGCTGTAACGTAAACATGTTTTTACCCATAATTATATCTACAGCCATTTTTTATCAGCTTGTTTTAATATTATAGTTATATTATTATATTTATATTCTTTCTACCCATTCAGAATGTTTAAAATTATACTGGTAAGTAGTTGATAGTTTTTCTTTCCATCTTTTGGTCATGAACATGCCAAACGCGGCAACTAGACTCAACGCACAAGCCCCAGCATGGCCGCAAACTATCAGGCCCAATATCTTAAAGACGCATGTGCAGGTATTTTATTTAAACACACACTCACTGGCATGTAAGTAAAACTTGGGTTTTTAAGGTCAAAATCAAAAACCAGTGATGGTTACACTCAATTAGCCACACACTGTACACACACACAGTATAAAAAGACTCTCAATTCACGTGCTTACTACAAAGTAAAAACTCTGTATAGTATCTGATAGTTTGTTCTACCAAGCCATCTGCCCTTCTGTATGTGCTGTATACTGTGTCAGGTTACCTTTCATGTCCCAATTTTTTTTGTGATTTGTTCATCCCTTGCCCTTTGCCTGTTTATCATTGTTCACTTCCTCCACTACCTGTGTTTGTTTTGTTTTCTGGGGTTTTATTAAAGTTGGCTGACCTCTGATTGCATCCACCTATAGTTACTGTAGATGATAGATTACTTCACCTTCATCATAGACGAGGCTAAGTCACTGAAGGAACAGAAGCCCTTAAAAGAACCGGCAGCAATACAGCAACACACTGCATCCAGAGCTAGAGCTGGTTCACCAACCAATTATGCAGCCCATGGCTAAGCTCCACGCCACATTTCCCCAACACCAGAAGCCACCATTTTGGTGCCATTCACGTCACCTCTCCTACCCCAGCCAGCTGCCACACGGTTCAGATGTCTTAAGAAGTACTCTGGAGAGGCGATAAGGTGCAAGGGCTTTCTGCCTCAGTGCTCGCTATATTTCACAAGCCAAGACAGAGTTAGTGAGCAGCTGAAGATTCACTGGTCACCTCTCTGTTCAGTACAGGGGTCTGGGAATTGGGAACGTTGCATCTTACAACTTCTGAAGATACTGACGGGCCTTTGATCACTTACAAGAGCAAAAAAAGATGGGTGGATGTAGGTGCTGGCTGGAAGCGCTGGAATTGCTTAACATGGAATGGACGCATACCTTGGAACAAATTATGTGCAATTTTTAAGAAAACCTATCATTTTAACTAGTAACATAGATTTATTGCATTTTAGGAGCTTTAAGATTAAGAGCTTAAAATGTTTAGAGAAAGGGGATGCTGAACTTATTTTGGCACAAGATAAGATTCCCCCCAAAAATCTACATTTTATTAAAATTATTTTAATTCACCAAGTGTTAATACAAGTTACAATAATTTGTATATTTTAAGCCATTGGACCCAATATATACAGTACAGACCAAAAGTTTGGACACACCTTCTCATTCAGCGAGTTTTCTTTATTGTGTTCTTTAGCCCAAATGCGTCTCTTCTGCTCTTCGCCTGTCCTTAGCAGTGGTTTCCTAGCAGATCTTCTACCATGAAGGCCTGATTCACACAGTCTCCTCTTAACAGTTGTTCTAGAGACGTGTCTGCTGCTAGAACTCTGTGTGGCATTGACCTGCTCTCTGATCTGAGCTGCTGTTAACCTGCGATTTCTGAGGCTGGTGACTCGGATGAACTTATCCTCCGCAGCAGAGGCGACTCTCGGTCTTCCTTTCCTGGGCCGGTCCGCATGTGAGCCAGTTTCTTTGTAGCGCTTGATGGTTTTTGTGACTGCACTTGGGGACACTTTCAAAGTTTTCCCAATTTTTCAGACTGACTGACCTTCGTTTCTTAAAGTAATGATGGCCACTCGCTTTTTTCTTGCCATAATACAAATTCAACCTCATTGAATGAGAAGGTGTGTCCAAACTTTTGGTCTGTACTGTATATATACTGTATATATATATAATTTTGGTGAACATTTTCAGCATGAAATCGTATTAATTCTTCCTTTCTTGCCTGTATGTCTGGGCGCCTAGATTGCAGATCCCAAGAGACCACTTCACCTATTCGCTGTATGTCAATGTGTGCCAATCACTCTTAGAGAAGGATAAGTTGCACTTCTATTTCTGCCTCAGTGTCAACCTGCTTAAACACCAAGGACTTGTGAGTGTTGGCTTTTCACTACCATCGTAATACCTGCAATGTTCACAAAAATGTTATTACAGAAGCATCAACTGAGTTATTAGATGTAATAGATTTTAAATTCTTTACATTTAATATAACATACACAAATAACTTTTTTAACTAGGGCCAGTTAGAAAATCATGGCACTGTACATATTGGAACTGGTGTAGACCTTTATGTTGTTGTCTAAAACTACAAAAACAAATTCTGCATTTTTCTACAACTGAATTTTTTTCCCCCTAAGAATCAATTCTCTTATAGCTGATTAAATTTATTTGTTTCTATTAAGGCGGAATGAGGCTGTGTGTCTCATGCACACAACATCTCAGCACATTTCCAACAAGAGAAGCCATAGCTCACTTAATAACATTTTTTCTTCTTGTTTAAAATAATACCTGTCATTTTACATGGCACTATGTTTATGTCATGTGGCACTATAACCCAACGGGATTCCTGATTATGTTTTTAAAAAATATATCTTAAAAAAATGGTCTAAAATAAATGAAATATTTCAGTGATACAGGTTATCCAGAATGCCTTGTGATCATGGATGAACATGAACGTGTCACCAGTCACACTTAGCTTTCAATGCGATACTGTGCTGGTGTCTCTTGGTGAAGGATGAATCTGTTGTCACAGTCTCCGCACTTAGCCTCGACCTATATTTGTCTCTCCACCTGGTCCTTTTAAGGGGACGGGCATGGTATAATCACCCATTGTCCCTTATTGCAGATGCACAGTGATGGTAGTAACATAGGACCTTGCCCATTAATTGTTGAAATGTTGCCATAGCTTGTGGACTGTGTTGGGTTATATAACGGTTATATACTCCGATTACTTTTTTGACGTAACGAGTAATATAACGCGTTCGGTCCGCCATTCAAGTACTCAGTTACTTATTACTTTTTCAAAAAAGTAATCCGTTATTCAGACAATTTATGTAATCCGTGAACCAGACAGCAGTTATTCCCAATCCATTAGTGTGTGTGTGTGTGTGTGTGTGTGTGTGTGTGTGTGTGTGTGTGTGTGTGTGTGTGTGTGTGTGTGTGTGTGAGAGAGAGAAAGTTATTCTACAAGCTCCGCCCCCGATAACCCGCCCCCCTCTGTTATTCATGCTGTTATACCCCTATCTCACCTATGCGGCGCATGGAAAGATGGAAACCTAATCACAGCGCCAAAACCGCGGTGAATCATGATGAACCGTACTCATGGCCAATGCGCAAAACCACGTAGGTTTGTTAGGGGTATTAGTTGTTAACAGATTATGGGCGAAACTTCGCTGAGTGATGATGGTAAAATAATTATAAAGGCCTTGACTAAAACAATATGTATGAGAAAGCACAAAGGAGTTTTCATTTTCTGCAGCAGAGAAGTACTCGAACTAGTTACTTTTATCAGAAAGTAACGCAGTAATGTAACGAATTACTTTTTGACTGTACTAAAAGATGTTTTGAGCCCAGATGATAGGTTAGGTCTAAGGCTGAAATGGAGCATGCTTGCCCCAGGAGCTCCAGGAGATCATTTACTCAGGGACGAGACTAGCCGTCAAAGTCAGATACCTGGTTGAGCTTATAAAAGACAAAGATCTGGATATCCTGATCAAGCTTATGGACTCCTCAGTGACACCCATCATGCCTCATGGACCCAGTTGTGGCACTGGTGGACTACTGCACTTAATGCCTCATTGGATCAGGTTTGCATATCCAGGCTCAGTTGAGAACACATCAGATAATTAGTCCACAAGCTCTTCCAGCTCCTGCGGTTGGATGTGTATTAACTCCAGGCCTATTTAAACAACTGGGATAACACTGGCAATTTGCACTAGCAACTACTGCACATAGTTAGTGACTGACCGGAAGAGAGATATCCGGCGTCATGTTGCCAGAAATATGATTGAAATGGAGGTAAGGAATGACATCTGGGTGGTGCTGTGTTCAGACTGTAGATTTGTGCCTCTGCCTGGTCCTGGACCTGGAAAGAACCAGGTCCAGAAAAATTAAAACCAAAAAAAAAAATTACCTGCCTGTACCCTTAGTAATCCTGAAGACGTTGATTATCTTGTTCAGTTGTGTTTTGATTAGGTTTGGAGCTGAACTCTGCAGAATTCCAACTCCCGAGGACCAAACCTGCCTACCACTGCACTAGGTGGATAAATAAGCTTGAGTTAGTCCAGAGTGCATCAGGCAGAGTTACTCAAACTCAATGTGAGCAAATCACCCCTGCCTTATCCATTCTGCATTGGCTGCCGGTGAAGATTTTGCATTTATTTTAATACACTATTTTCTCGCACCACAGTACCTAAATAAGGATTTTATGTCTATAAATTTGTATTATTTTATGATCTGGTATTATTATCTGGTATTACCTGTTGGTATTTTATGGTATTCTACTGTCACACCCACGTTAAATAAATAAAAAAAATCAGGTTGTTTGCTGGTACCTTGTAAAATGAAGACCCCAGAGTTATGCAATATGCTATCTGGTGTCATCTAAAACACGAGGGATTGCCTTCTGGTTCCTATTGATTTTTCTTTATCATGTCTTCTTAGGCAGTTTTTCTATGTCAATATTGCCTCTGGCTTGCTTAATAGGGACAAATGAATAACGATATAAATGTATAATACTATCCACTTGCCAATTTATATCAGGAATTGTTTATTTACAGGTTTATCTATTCTTAAAAGTGGTACATAAATTACATTTCATTTAATTTCATTAATGAGCATTGAGTTGTGTGAACATTGGCACATCTTCTAAACAATATATCCATGAGTTCCACCCAGACACCACTCGGTCAGACCTCTGTTTGTGGCTTACCAGTTACCCTGTTACTAACTTATCTATTGCTCTCTTTTAGGATTCTGTCAAAATGACAAACAAGACACCCAAAAGCTTTATAGGATTTTCCTTACTCTGATAATTGTGTGGATTTTGTAATTGTTTAATTTGTATGCATGTTTGTTTTATACAGTGTTCAAAAAGCTTCTGTATAGCTTGTGTTTCTTTCATGCTCTTAGCCAAGAGCAAAGGAAGATCTGTCCCCTGGGCTGGAACATCCTTCTGTGAGTTCAAATCCCTGTCCTACAAGTGCATATGTTCCTAGACTGGTATAAAGTGACAACACTTGAACACACACACACACACACACACACACACACACACACCATCCACTTCTGCTCCTCTTTTTATACTGACATAGACCAATTCTCACCCGCCTGCACTCTATCACATGTGCTCTTAACACAATCTCTCCGTGTCTCCGACTTCATTTTCACGCACCCCACCAATCCTTTCATAAGTCCCTCTGAAGAAGCATAAAAAAAAAAAAAAACCTTGACATTTCCGCAGCTTCAGAGCCGCCCTCCATGCTTCTCTCACTATGCCTTTCAAAACAAGCACTCTGCATAAACTGATCAAGAACCCCCCCGAAAAAAACATGCTGACATTTCCTCTGTGGCATTAGCAAGGGAAATTTCAGCAGGAAATGTCACGATCTGAGCGTCACCGGCTCCACCTTTTCATTTCTGAAGCCCCTCCGAAGTGTGCTGAACTTGCCAAATGACACCTTGCACCGCTGCACATAATGAAAGGGGTCTTTGGTGTGAAAATGAGACGAGCATAGGTTGTTGCTTTGTTCCTAATTTAATGAGGCAGAATCGAAAGCAGGCCACGAGACATGGTCATTAAAGTGTACAGTCCAATATCATTATTATTATAATAAAATCATTTATAATTTAAAAACTGAGATGAATTAAAGTAAGCAGTAACAGCACAAAACATATCCAGGATCCTGATAGCAAGGAATAAGGCAGATGCAAAAAAAAATTAAATAAAATAAAAAAACTTTGACAGGCAAAGCATCATAGTTAATAAGAAGAAATCTATCAGATCTTTTTCCAGGGTGATGTCTGTAAGTGGGGCACAAGGACTCAAGGAATGGATTGATAAGGTTGTAAATGATCTAAACCATATGCTAAGGCTTTCGCATTTACCAGATCCCTAGTCAGTTGAACACCTAAATGTGAGATTTTTCGAGTGACGTGTTAGACAGCGCTGTCCACAGCCATCAGCAAAACACTAGCTGAGGGAATATCTTTTGAAAGAATGGTGTTTTAGCACACATATTTACACTTGAGGAGAACACCTTCTTCTAAAAGTTTCTTCTCAATTTGTCACCTGTCTGTATATTTAGCTGTCTCATATCTGAGATAACAGATGTCACTCCGTTCTCATTTATTTTAATTAAAGCATCCATATGCAGAGTGAAAATAAAAAATGACGACTTTATGCTGTCTATTTAGATTTACTAGTTTAATTACAAATTCCTAAAAACATGTATTATACCGTATAATGCTTGTTGTCAGTGGTTTGGAATGTTGTTTAGTCTAATTTAGTTGCATACCAACATTGGAGAATAATTTGAATTGACAAGCCACACATCTTAAAAATAAAATGAAAGTAAATTATTAGTGAAGAATTCCAGTAACCGGTTTATGATCATCCTTCAGAATTGAGGCTAAAAAGCTAATTCATATATATATAAATTAAGTGTAGTTGAATATATTGCATTACATGACTATGGAGGTTGGATGACTGGGACCACTGGACTCCCCACTCCATCCTCTCCATCTTCTACCTGAATAAGATCTTCTAAGGCAGGGGTCTCAAAGTCAGTTCCTGGAGGGCCGCAGCCCCACAGAGTTTTGTTCCAACCATAATTAAAAACACCTGATCCAACTAAAGAAGTCATTAAGGCTTATTTGAAAACTACATGGTATGTATGTTGGAGCATGGTTGGAACAAAACTCTGTGGGGCTGCGGCCCTCCAGGAACTGACTTTGAGACCCCTGTTCTAAAGCCTGTATTCACAAAACTTCTTAGAATTCTCTCAGAGAGCTCCTATCTTAGCCTAAAAAGTCCTAGCTGGGAGTCTTAGACTAAAAGTGATTTAGAAAACTTCTTAGAGAAACTCTGAGCAAGGAAAGTCCAAAAACCTTTAACTGAGTGAGGAGGTGTGGTTGACCCCATTGCTAGGGACGATGCAGCAATTCAAGGACTGTGATTGGTTGATAATAAATAACCTCTGACCTCTGTAAAGGTTTTTAAATGCGCTCTTTGTGAAAACAGAATGGCAATATGATAATAGAACAGACAGTGAAATCATAATGTTTGTATATAAAGAAATTCTATAATCATGAATGCAGGTTACTTTCTGCAAAGTTTCTGTCATAGGCTAAATATCTTAAAGTTCATTAAAACAGCCAAATGTTGAAAATATGTCTACTTTTGTAGCAACCAATTTGTTACAATTTATTGCAATACATTTATTTATCATACTGATTTTATTACTTGTAATCCATTTCAGATTGATGGGAGCAAAATGGCTCAGCTTTTATCAAATTACATGATTGACAGTCTGTTTAAGTTGCACATTTGGATGTAGCCAACAATCCGAGAGAGATGGAAGGAAGTAAAACAACAAGAAAACCAAATCGGACAGAAGAGCAGTTTTACTTTTAGCTTTATGTTCAGTGTTTTGAGAATATTTCTTCTTTCCACCATTTTGTCCTCTGCTATAGAAACTCTTAAACCTCTTAAAAGTCCTCCTCCCTACTCTTAACAATTTTTTACCTTAGGAGTTGTTTTTAGGGCTAAGATGTTACGTGAAACATTTTTATCTTTCCTAAGATTTAGTCCTAAATTTAAGGGGAATTTTCTTAGAATTCCATCATCAGGAGCAACTTTCAGGCTTAGAATTCTCCCAGAGAGCTCCTATCTTAGCCTAAAAAGTCCTAACTGGGAGTCTTAGAATAAAAGTGAATTAGAGAATTTCTTAGAGCAACTCTGAGTAAGGAAGATACAAAAACCTTTATCTTAGTGAGGAGGCGTGGTTGACCCTGTTGGTAGGGATGATGCAGCAATTCAAGGACTGTGACTGGTTGATAAAAAATAACCTTTGACCTGTAAAGGTCTTGAAATGCGCTCTTAGTAAAAATAGAATACATGATAATAGAACAGACAGTAAAATCATATTGTTTGTATATAATGACATTGTATAATCATGACTACAGACTACTTTATGCAAAGTTTCTGTTATAGTTTCTGTTATCTTATAAGACAATTAAACAGTCAAATGTTGAAAATGTGTCTACTTTTGAAACAACCAAATTCCACACAGTCGTTAGTATATTTAAGTTCTTACATTTATTTACTAAACTGATTTTATTACTTGTAATCCATTTCAGACTGATGGGAGCAAATGTCTCAGCTTTTACCAATTTACATGATTGCAGGACAGTCTGTTTAATTTGCACTTTTGGATGGTATGCCGTCAACTATCCAAGAGAGATGGAAGGAAGTAAAAAAACAAGAAAACCAAATTGGACAGAAGAGCAGTGTTTACCTTTAGCTTTATGATCATTGTTTGGCGAATGTCTTCTTTCCACCATTTTGTCCTCTGCTATAGAAACTCTTAAACCTCTTAAAAGTCCTCCTCTCTACTCTTACAATTTTTACCTTAGGATCTGTTTTTAGGGCTAAGATGTTTCATGAATCATTTTTATCTTTACTAAGACTTAATCCTAAATTTAAGGGAAAATTCTAAGAAAATGGCATCACTAGGAGCAACGTTTAGGCTTAGAATTCTCTCAGAGAGCTCCTATCTAGCTTAAAAAGTCCTAGCTGGGAGTCCTAGACTAAAAGTGATTTAGGAAACTTTTTAGAGCAACTCTTAGTAAGAAAAGTAGAAAAACTTTTATCTTAGTGAGGGGGCGTGGTCGACCCCATTGCTAGGGATGATGCAGCAATTCAAGGACTGTGATTGGTTAATAAAAAATAACCTCTGACCTCTGCAAAGGTTTTGAAATGCGCTCTTTGTGAAACCAGTCTATATGATAATAGAACCAACAGTGAAATCATACTTTTCGTATATGAAGAAATTGTATAATCATGAGTACAGGCTACTTTATGCAAAGTTTCTAGGCAAATTGCCTTAAAAATAATTAAACAGCTAAATGTTGAAAATGTGTCGACTTTTGAAGCAACCAATTTCCACACAGTAGTTACTATATTTAAGTTCTCACATTTATTTACCGTACTGATTTTATTACTTGTAATCCATTTTAGATTTATGGGAGCAAAATGTGCCAGCTTTTACAATTTACAGGATTGCGGGACAGTTTATTTAATGTCAATCCAAGAGAGATGGAAGGAAGTAAAACATCAAGAAAACCAAATTGGACAGAAAAGCAGTGTTTACTTTTAGCTTTATGTTCAGTGTTTTGAGAATATTTCTTCTTTCCACCATTTTGTCCTCTGCTAGAGAAATTCTTAAGCCTCTTAAAAGTCCCCCTCTCTACTCTTAACAATTTTTACCTTAGGAGCTGTTTTTAGGGCTAACATGTTTTGTGAATCATTTTTATCTTTACTAAGATTTTATCCTAAATTTAAGGAGAAATTCTAAGAATATGACCTAAGTCTAAGATTTTTCTTAGAATTTCATCACTAGGAGCAACTTTTAGGCTTAAGAAGCTTTGTGAATAGGGGCCCTGGAGTACAAGTTCGACCCAAGTGGAATTTTCTACTGCTGTTACAGTATGTAATGATATAAATGGACTAATATTTGATTTAAACATTAGAGTTTTTCTACTCAATCTTCGGCAGAATTGTGCGCCTTTCATTTAAGTAGCACGCAGTCTAAATGAAAAATGATCACCAGAACTTGATGTTTAGATCAAATGACTAAGATATGTAATGCCCACGCGATGCAAAATGCATCATTTCTGATTCACTTGCCCACTCATTTATTTATTTATTTTTTCATTCCAACAAGTTCTGAAAATCATAATGAGCTCTAAGTTCAATAACTGTGCACGGTGGGATGCCACCAGTGGCCGCTGCCTAATTTATTTGCGAGCACATGTATAATCTACGCTGGGTTTTATTTGCCATTTTCTGCCGGAATCTTTTATTCATGAACGTTGATTTGCATAGTCATTATTATAAATGTCAGCGATCTCGTGGGTGGCGTGCTTTAAGTGCGCCATCGCTATTTAGTGTCTTGCTTTCTGGATGTGTGCAACAGAAAGCGTCTTGTTTCTTTTGCAGTTTAACAGCTACATAGAGTACACCAAAGCACTCCCACTGTACCCATCACCAGAAATCTTTGGCATGAATGCCAACGCTGACGTCGCCAAGGACCAGGTGGAGACGCAGCTCCTGTTTGACAGCATCCTGCTCACTCTGTATGAGAAGATTCTTATTTGTGATCTTTATTCATTTTATCCAATCCTGGATGAAATGTCAGTCAGTTTAAATCGTAAAACACAACTGAGGGTAATTCTGTGATAGAGAGAAGCTAAGTTTGAGATCTTTTCAACAGAATGATGAGAAAGATGAGCAAAAACAGGTTGTACTGTATAGAAGTTGCTCTTCGGGCTGCTCATATTGAGGGGTTGCTCCAGCAGACCATACGATCCGCACTAACTTGGCACAGGCCCTTCCAAATTCAATCCTTATATTTTACTGAGACTTATAAAACATCCAGTGGGTGGGAATTGAACCCAGACCTTCTGACGAGAAACTTTCCACCAAGCCACCAATGAATAGTATGCAGATGAAATACGTTGTGCATAATGGACAGTGGACATGCTTGATTTGTGATTTATGTGAATTTCTCCACTGAATGCAATTGTTTATTTATTCAGATGTAAAAGAGTCTATATGCCAATCTACTGTACATTTGTTTCTATGTACAGTAACTGATGAAAAAGGGCTGCCTCTTGCTACTTGCTGTAATGTTAATGTGCTGCTAATGATCCAATTTAGCTTGCATAGATGATGACTGCAATAGTCACACTCTTAAAAAATAGGTTGTGAGACAATTATCTAAAAACCTGTTTAAGTTTCTAATGGACTATAAGAAGTCATTGCTTGTTAATTTATGTGTGTGCAGGCTCAGGTACAGACAAATTTACTCAGAAATACTGTTAAGTGAAACCCATTCCTCTATATTACAACCATGGGTGGTGATTTTGTAGCTTTGCAGAATGAACTGCAAGCAAAGTAAAACCGCCACAAGACCATGACATGCATGCAGCCATGTACAGGTTCCCTACCAGATACAAGCAGAGCATGAACACAGTGCTGATGCTTGTTGCTTCAACAAGCTGTCACAGACAGCCCTCAATATCCAGAATGCCATCAACACTCAGAGGAACTATTGGCGGCTCTAAGGGACCTTAGAAAAATCTTAAAAGCTCTCTAGGCCTCTGTGGAGCCATAAAAAATATTATAGTCGGTCTAGGAGCTCTAAGGTCACTTTTAAGGCTCTAATGAAGCATTTTAACCCTATTAATGCCTCCAAGGGGATCTTAGTGGAACCTCAGTCAAGCTTTGGTGGCTCCGTGGAGCCTTAACGAAGCCTTAGACAAGCTTTGGTAGCTCTGATGATCCTTAGAAAAACATTAGATTAGCTTTAGAGGCTTCCTGGAACCTAAAAGAAATTTGGAGACTGTGAAGAACCTTAGAAAAATCTTTGAGCCACTTATTAGGCTCAAAGCAACCTAAGAAAAATGTTAGGTAAACTTTGAAATATTTGAAGAACCTTAGATTATCCTTAGATTAGCTTTGGAGGCAGAGAGGAACCTTACAGAAGCTTAGATGGGCTTTGCAGGCCCTGAGAAATCTTACAACAAGCTTGGATGAGCTTTGGAAACTCTGTGGAATCTTAGAGGAATCTTACATCAGCTTTAGAAACTGTGGCGATTCAGAAAAATCCTGTAAAGAACGACTGTAAAGAAATTTGTTAGAGGAGCTTTAGAGCCCCTGAGAAACTTTACAGAAGTCACTGAGCAATCTCAGAAATTTTAGGCAAGCTTTAGATTTTCTAACGAACCTTGAGAGAACCTTATGTTATGTAAAAGTATACAGTAGGTCATTGATTTGGTTTTACAGTTAAATATATGAATGTTGGACAAAGATGCCTGATGGTCAGCCATAAACTTTCAGTTGAACCATGTGTGATATTATAAAGACTCATTTTGTCCACCTTGTTTAAAATTAAAATTTACCAAAGAACAATAAATATATTGTTCAATAAATACCAACAGATTAGTTAATGTCATCTGCCATTTTTAGCAACAATTGATCATTCTTTTAACACTCCATACAGTAACACTATTCACATCACTCCATATGAATGATTGATACAAATGTCTCGCTCTCCTTTTCATTAACACATTATTAGGATTTATTATGAATTATTAACATATTTAGCATAAATATAAAAGACTCTTTAAGGATGCCATGGTAGTGTAGTGGTTAGTACTGTGGCCGTATACCTCCAGGGTCCAAGCCCCACCTTCGGGTCTTGTATGTTTGCATAAAGTTCTCACTCACTCACTCATTCATTCATCATCTATACCACTTAATCCTGTATTCGGGGTCACGGGGGCCTGGAGCCTATCCCAGGAGACTTAGGGCACACCCTGGACAGGGTGCCAATCCATCGCAGGGCACAGACACACACAGACACTCACTCACTCATTCACACACTACGGGCAATTTGGGGACGTCAATTAGCCTAACCTACATGTCTTTGGATTGTGGGAGGAAACCGGAGTACCCGGAGGAAACCCACCAAGCACGGGGAGAACATGCAAACTCCATGCACACAGAGACCAGAATCGAGCCTGGCCGGGGATCGAACCCGGACCCTGGCGGTGCAAGACGACAGTGCTAACCACTACACCACTGTGCCGCCCTGCATAAAGATCTCCATGCGATAAATGTTTTTTTGTTCCAGTTTCCTCCCGCAGCCCAAAGACATGAAATTTAAAATTGCCCTTACTGTGTGAACTTGTGTAGGCTTTTGCACTGTAATGGGTTGGCGTGACATCCAGGATGCAACCTGCCTTGTGCCCCGATTCTCATGAGTCCTCCTGCGATGCTGAACAGGGAAAGCGTTATAGAGAATGACTGAGGGAGGCTAAATGACTCTATAAGTACATTTTAGATACATAGTGTGTGACAGATGCCCTAGTGTTTTTTTGTTTGTTTGTTTGTCACACTTCTTGTTAGTGTACCTGGAGATACCCTGAAGATTCTGTACCTGTGCTGGATCTCCTCCTGCTGTTTGGTTGACAGCTCCAATCCTGGTTAACGCTGTCCTCCGCTCTTGATGAGTAGAGCAGCACTTCTGAATGCACCCTGTGGCCCCTGATCCTATAATCTAACCCTAATATAATCCTCTTCATCTCCTCCAACTCCCTGCTTGAACCCTGCCCCAGGGTGTCACTCAGTTTTTTCCCCCCTTCTCATTTCATGATTTTTAGCCTCTCTATTCCCTTTCCCATTCTTCTCTTTCTCTTTCACATCGCTGCGCTTTCCTGCGCTTGTTAACTCCGCATCCTCTGGAGAAGATGAAGAGGCGGCCGTCCTTTAATCTCGGCTGCTGTTTGCGCACAGCCTCGCAATATGAGCTCTTGTTAGATTAAATTTTGTCTGAGGGGGAACATGGAGACAGTTGGCCAAAGTTCAACTTTAAAATGCTGTTACTTCAAGCAATATGCGAGTTTTATGCAGCTCACACACGCGTGGCATTTCAGCAGGCGATTTGAATACAATGTAACTTCAGGCACACTTTTATCTCAAAGAAGTACAAAATCTGCTCTTAGTACTGACAGCTTCTCAATACCAGTTAGCTTTCCTGCCAAGTGGAAACTCCCATGAGGCTAATTAATTCAGACTTGCTAGTTTAAAATACATTATTCATGGAGGAAATAAACACAAATACATGCATTCCTGAATTCTGAAATAAAACATTTAAGAATTACAAAAGCATTTTAAGACTATTTACTAAATCAGCGTATATATCTGAGTGGCACGGTGGTGTAGTGGTTTGCACTGTCGCCTCTCACCTCCAGGGTCCACGTTTTCCACGAAAACCAAGTTCGATTCCCGTGTCTGTGTACATGAAGTTTGCATGTTCTCCCCGTGCTTGGTGGGTTTCCTCCGGGTACTCCGGTTTCCTCCCACAGTCCAAAGACATGCAGGTTACACTTATTGGCGTTCCCAAATTCCCAGTGTGTGACCTGCGAGGGATTGGCACCCTGTCCCGGGTGCACCCCGCCTCATGCCCTAAGTCTCCAGGGATAAGCTCCAGGCCCCCCGCGACCCTGAATACAGCGGTATAAAGCGGTATAGACAATGAGTGAGTGAGTGAGCTTATATATCTTCTTTACCATCATTACAGTTCAACAGGATTAACAAGTACTTAAATATTAAATGTTAACAGACTAGTGCTGTAAATGTTCAAAGTCACAGCTAAGTCAAGCCAATATCACAGTGTTCTGTACAGAATTATCAAAAGCTTTACAACTGCAAAAAAAAAAAAAAAAAAAATTGTGGACAAGCTATCTAATGGTTTCCTACGGTTCCTCTGAGCCTCAGATGGGTCTCAGAAGCTTTCCTCAGTCCATTCATTTAATGTTCCACTGAGCCCCTGAAACTTATTAAAAGCTGCTCTAAGGTTCCTCGAAAGTTTCCCTATAAGAATTTTTACCATGGTAAAGGTACCATGGTAGTCCATGTACCTGCATTGCCAATGGTACCAGCAATGCTTGAATCCCACAATCTGTTATGGCACCAAGGTGGTGGAATGAAATACCTCTAAATGTCCGTACGGCTGAGTCACTGGCAATCTTTAAATGAAGGCTAAAGACCTATCCAGTACTTAAATAAATAAAAAAAAACCTTCCCAACAGTGTTTGACTGATGGTACTTATAGGTAGTAAACTAGTAACCAGTGTAAGTATCTATCCAGTGATGGAAACTTTAAAGCACTTTGTCTGGATAAGAGCATCTGCCAAATGCCTAAATGTACCTGTACCATGGTATACAGTAGTTTTTATATATTAGCAGCTAATTTAGTATATTTTACTGTTTCTTCGCCAATCTGTTAACACAAAGGTGGAAGCGCACAATTGTATCAGATCTCTTCGTATGCTGAGATTTTCCTTCACTGGACAACACATGGTTTGATGGTGTTGGAGTAGAAGAACCTGAACCCTACTGAACATCTTTGGGATACAGTGGAACTGGAGCCTCCTCAACATCCCAAACATCAGTACCTGACCTCACTAACGCTCTTGTAGGTGAGTAACCCTCCACGAAAGATCTCCACAGCCATGCTCCAACAGTGGAGGTACAATAAATTACCAAAAAAAAAAAAGCACATGTTGGGTGAGAGTCAGGTGTCCACAAACGTTTGGCCATATAGATCCTGAGATCCTGAGCAAGACCAGACTTGAGTTAGTGAAGAAGAATTTGTTTCCTGTTTTGGATAAAACTGTAAGCTTTGCTTAAAAGATAACTGAGAAAAAGAAAGCACACTCTTCAAACATGTTTTGAATTTAGAAAAGGACTTTCTGAAGGTTTAAGCAGTATGTTTGGTTTAGGTGTCTACACAGTATGTGTCTGAGCTGTACTTTGTGTGTGTGTGTGTGTGTGTGCTGCTGTGCCGTGTTCCAGGATTGCGGATGACAAAGTCGTACCCGAGCCTTAAACCTCTCGGAGGAAACGTCAACAGGTTCCTGGAGACGCTCCGGCTCTTACAGGTGAGCTGCTGAGTTACAGTACGTGCCAGACCTGGAGGTGAACTCCAAAGTAGCTGTATGTTTATCGATGTGGTGCCATATCGTCTGCGCCTCAGGAGGGCAGTAGAACGCTTTAGTTACGAGGAGGAGAATGAAATCTCACACAGTGTATGAATTTGCAGGAAAGAAGTGTGTCTGTGCGTGATGTCGAATTTGACAGCGTAGTTAGCGATAACTGGGTGTTTTACCTGCTTAGAAGAATTACAGAGATGTTATTATAATTGGTTCTAGATGATGCAGACCTACTACAGAGGCACATAGAGGTGATACCATGGAAAAGGCAAAGTATAATGTGTAATAAGGTCAACTTTATTATAGGCGTTAGCTTGTTTCATATTTTGACTCACAAATTCTTTCCCTTTTTTTCATTAATGCACAACTTATGATGGCATAGTGGTTAGCACAGACACCTTGCACCTCCAGGGTCCGGGTTCGATTCCCGCCTCAGGGTCTGTGTGCATGGAGTTTGCATGTTCTCCCAGTGATTGCTGGGTTTCCTCCAGGTACTCCGGTTTCCTCCCACAGTCTAAAGACATGCAGATTATAGTAACTGCCATTCCCAAATCTCCCTGTAATGTATGATTGGCACCCCATCCAGGGTCTACGCCCTAAGTCTCCTGGGAAAGGCTCCAGGCCCTCGCGACCCTATAAACAGGATAAAGTGTTCTAGTCCGTAAGTGAGTGAGCGCACAACTTGATGCAGTACTTTTTCATTATCAGGATTAACCCGCACCCCCACACCAAACTCAGCCAGCTGTTAAACGCTCACACTCGTATACCGCGAGCAAGTAATTAGGCACACAGTAGATATGCAAATGTCCTCTTAATTATCTACTTTTTTTTTTCTATTTCGATGTCTGACAATCATACAGCCGTGAGAGCACTGCAACAGCATGCATATTTTTCCTGTCCAAATGTTGTGTCGTTTTTAGTCGAACCTCAGAGAGCACTCCTCGTCTCTCTCTGTCGAGATACAGTTACAGATGTGTTTACAGGTTCGGCTTTTCAGTGCCTTTTAATGAGAAATGCTTAGCTGAGCAGTAATTATCCTAAAGTACATACACACATTTCCCTTGCAATTATTGATGTGTGATAATAAACGGTGTCATAGCAATATTATTTTTTTTTCTACCTCTAAAATGTAAATGAGATTTCATTAAACTGACACCAACCGCACGAATGAAACGGATCTTAATAAGCACTTGCACTCGTACTTGGATGAGTACTTGTTCCTATGATGAATTCATACTTCCTGATGCTGTACAGTTGACAAAAGCAATTAAAAGACAAAAAACGGAGAATTCCAGCGTACAGTGAGAGCCAGGCGGAGGGGGAGGGGGAGGGGAGGGGGGGGGGAGTCACATGCTCACCATCTGATTTGAACATGCACTCTAATCATAATCCTGCGTAATCACTACTACAAGGTAGTAAGCTTTTTGATGTTTGGTTTAATGTGTAGATTATCACATTCCTGTAAATAACTCGTTAGCATTCACACGAGCTTCAAGCCGTGCCACTGGCGGCTTTTCGGCATGGATTATAAAGATGACTTTTCCTCTAAAGACTTTAATTTGATTTTAAATCTCGAGTATTTGGCTTTAATTACTCCAGCGCTGCCATGCGGATTCTGTAGCGGTCACTGAAGAACAGGTCGAGACTTGAACCAGTGTGTGACATGATGCCTTATCGTACAGCTATTATACTGTAAAATTATATATATCTGTGACCGTAAACATTAACATCACACCAACAATAATCACACCGACTGTGACATTCAACAATGCAACGATGCTTGATTGGTACCAGGTCTAGTGTGCACTAAGAAAAGGTTTCATACACCACACCAGTATACAACCAATACCAGGTTGGACCAGTTGATTCAAGGCAGGATCTCCTTCAAAAGTCTATTCTTGAGTTGTTTTGTCTGCTCCTCGAGGTTATATGTGATCGAGGGTGATGATTTGAGTTCCCATGGTCTACTGTCAGCTTGAGCCAGTGTAGCTATTCTCCTCTGACCTGTCACTCATTATGAAGGTGTTTCTGTTCACAGGACTAGCACACACTGCACAGTGCCTTTTTTTCCCCACACAATAGTGTAAAGTCTATAGATTCTCGTTTGTGAACATCCCGGGAGACCGCTAGTTTCTCAGGAAGACACAAAAGACCTTTATCTTTATTGCTATACGTTGATTGGATCATTTCAGGAACGAGCAGTTACAGTATGAAGGTGTTCCTATTAAAGTGGCTGCTTGGGATGGAGGAAAAGATGGCTAAATATGGGTGGATTTATAAAGATAGAGAAACATATGGAGATCCATATGGAGACTGCATTGTATATATCATACATACAGATAGACAAACAGAGATAGGGATATAAACATAGAGAATAAAGGGATTAAGGAAGACTAAAACCTGAGTGAACATGACAGAACAGAGGAGAGGAGTTGAGAGATGGAGAGGGGGAAAGGGAGACAGGAGGAGAGAGGACGCATTAACCCCTTGCCGTGCCCACGGGCTATCAATCAGAGTCAACATTACCTCGCTCTTTTACATCAGACCCCTGTCGCTCGTTCATCAGCATGTGATGAAGCTCTTGTTCCTCAGGGGGCTGCATGCATGCAGGAACACACTCACACGCTCGCACACAGATTGACAGCTGGTGTGTGTGTGTGTGTGTGTGTGTGTGTGTGTGTGTGTGTGTGTGTGGGTATATACTAGTGTTTACCAAGTTTTCAGAGTCCTTAATGTCTGCCACAGGGCTTCTTCTTCTTCAGGCTAAACTCAGGGTGTGTAAAATGATAAAAAAAAATAATAATAAAAAAAAAAAGTTTGTGTGTGTGCGAGATAGTAAGAGAGAGAGATAGTTAGAGAGAGACGTAGCATGTTTGCAGTTCATGATTGTGGGTGTTTATAAAAACCCATGGTGTAGCTACCATCCCTGGCAGGCATCTACATTCATGCTTTGTTCCTGGATGGGGCTCGCTGGGACAGAGAAAAAAAAAAGCTCCTGGCAGAGTCTTACCCCAAGATCCTCCATGACACCATGCCCATGGTAAGTATCCATAATTTCCTTATTCATTATTTATTTCCTTAGGCTTGGTTACATACTGTGCATCAGCCTGATAGCTTATGTAAGTTAATCAACAGGGTCAAATTTAAAACATAAATCACATACAGCACTGTCATGCTGGTCTTTACACATCACCCTATTAGACTGTCCTCCAGAAAGGTCAGAGCTCCTTCATGCGGGTGTTTCAGACAATAAAAACACACAATTGATCATATTTTTGTCAAAACATCTTTGACAAATGTGTAGTTTATTATATAGAGCATGAATATGCGACAGGTATAGAATGACAAGGCTTAGATAAACAGGCAAAGTGATGAGTATCTGGGGCTGCATGGATAAAAGTATTTGCCCAAACCTGTCAATTGCTGAATTCGGGTGTTTCAATCAGGCCTCAGTGAAGGACAAGCGTTATACCAAGACATCATGGACAACACTACGCTTCCAACTTTGTGGCAACAGTTTGGGGAAGTCCCTTCTCTATTCCAACATGACTACGCCCCAGTGCACAAAGCAAGGACTATATAAACATAAGTTT
The DNA here is from genome assembly GCA_011419295.1 of Clarias macrocephalus. Lineage (NCBI taxonomy): Eukaryota > Metazoa > Chordata > Actinopteri > Siluriformes > Clariidae > Clarias > Clarias macrocephalus. The sequence continues at coordinate 18,338 of JAAGKR010006339.1, read as the reverse complement.
GATAAGTTTGGAGTGGAAGAACTTGACCGGGCCGAACACAGAGCCCTGTGAGCACCTTTGGGATGAACTGGAACAGAGATTGCGCGCCAGGCCTTCTCATCCAACATCAGTGCCTGACCTCATAAACGCTCGACAGAATGAATTCCCACAGAAACATTCCAAGAAGAGTAGAAGCTGTTGTAGCTGCAAAAGGGGACCAACTCCATATTGAAGTTCGAAATGTATTTGGATACAATGTCATTGCAGTTTTGTCCAAATAGTGTGTGCGTTGTTTCGGCGGTCTTTCGGCTGTTCCCACCACAGCGGACCATCAATCTGCACAACAAGTTGGCACAGATTTTACGCCGGATGACGCAACTCTCCCATTTTATCCGGGCCTGGGACCTGCACTGCATGGGGCGGGGCTCAAACCCAGATCCTATATATAAATATATAGACAGATAGATAGCGAGGCCCACAATTTCTACACACACATATTGCATTAGTTTTGATTATGTTGAGTTTCCACTATACCATCTCTGCAAACATGCTGCTACAGAAATTCTTCTACTGATTAAAAGAAAAATAAAAAACATCTGAGGTTTTACAGCCGGCACTACTGTCACAGCTGCTGTTAGAGGAAATTAACTAAAACTTCACTGACAAGAAAATGAGACTCGCACGTCAATAGCATGAGAGCCAGGATAGCTGATCTAACCTTAAGGTACTAGTGAGTGCATATATCTAAGCTGAAAATATTCTGCTCATTCCTCCAACAACAAACCGTTGAAGAAATAAAAAAGATTTAGCTTGTATCTCCAGAGTCATGCAGTATCAATCCCAGAAGACTTGTATTAAGTGGCACTTTTATCACTGTGGCCTGTAGTTTATGATCATTTGATTGACATTTCCCCTTTGCAGACTTCGTGCAGGAGACCTTTACTTTACAACTTATCCTGTAAACATCTCAATGTGGCTGAGATGAGCTCACACGTCGTGTGGAGGTTTCGGTACACAAGGGCGCTCGTTCAAACTTGGCATAAAAGCGCTAAATGAACAAACTACTACATCCCTGACCGGCTGAGAGATTCCTCCAAGTTTCTGTTGCATGATCAACGTGCAACTTTCCTCAGCTAAGTCATGTAAACACGGCGAACTGAAAATGTGTTGCGGTACAAACACAGCACACGGGGGAGGATAGGATAACAGAGTTCCTCCAGACAGTATGTGGCTCGGCTCCTGGGAGGCAACGCTTTTCATCTCTCCACAATACCCAAAAGCCTTTGCTACACTGAGTATCCGAATGATTAATTATAGCTGCTGTGACCCAGGAGACAAAACACACATGGTGAGCTTTTGTCTTGCTGGGTGTTATCTTGGGGCTTTTGAAAGGCATAAAGCCATTTCAGCTCAGAAACTCAAAAAACAAGAAGTTGACTTTGTCTTTGTTCGAGACTGATTGGAAGACATTCCAATTACAAAGTTATAAAAGTGACTATGACTATTGCAGTGAGTGCATATACTGTTTTCTTCCCCACCCAAACACACTGTATAATGCGCCTCCCTCCCACAGACCCATGCTGCTGAAATACGCACCAGTTGCTGTTTAATAGTCAGAAAATCCAAGGTGATTTATTCCAAGAATCCAAATTTAACACGAAGCTTTTTACTGGCTTTTAACTGACATGTGCGCACACATTATTAATGGAGATAATGAATGCTTAATCCTAGGCTTAGCCGCAGTAACTAAAAGGAAATCTTATGGCTTGTTTTGATTTTTTTTTTTTTTTCAAATAAAAGCCTCGAATTTTGCTTATTGGAAATTAACCAAATGTCTCGACAACTCAAGAATGACACTTATTTAGTTCCCACAAAGACATAAGACATACTACTGTACTGTAATTGGTGTAACAGCCAGGTTTATTAATACAGTATTTTATCCAAGACCTAATAATAACTAGTTTATTCAAACTTTAAGGAGAAAACAGCTTTTAAAATAAGATTCTCCTTTGGACTATATAAATAACCCAAACCCTAAACTTCCCTTGAAGGTTAAAAGGTGTATAAATGTGTGTGTACTAGCACCCAGTGCAGGGTGTTTCTGGTTCCTTTCCTATAACTGGCTTACCTGGGATCTGCCACAACCCTAACCAGGATAACCATTCACACACTGAACTTAATATTACATACAATAATCAATGAAATAAATAACTCCAAGCGAATGATTTTGGGTGAAATTGACCTCATTACCTGTTAGCAACATTAGGGACGTACCAGCAGCTCAGAACCGAACAATATGTCCTTGGACAAGAGGAACATTTCCTACATTATCTCCTACTATTCACCTGAACTTTAATAGTAAAAAAAAAAGTTGATTCAATACATAACAGACGGATTCCAGTATCTCTCATGTGGCCAGCTGGCACTAGGGAGTCAGCTATCAGTTATTGTAGCACTAATGCTGCACTAATGTTCATGACCAAGCGGAGAACTTCAAAAAAAAGAAACCAGAGTGAGCTGAAGATTCACAACAGCTGAAATATAGAGGACAATTTGATCACTGGAATGTTAATTTGGTTTTTGAGAGATTTTTTAATAAATAAAATAAATCTAGTTTAATTAAGCAGTATCTCAGGAGCGGGAGTGCTGTTGTGCTGAATATCAGCACGGTTGTGATACTATCGTTGGCACGCTCGAGTACTGATGATGCTTTTATGTAACAGTTATACAAGGACTTATATCAACAGATTATGTTTTCTTTATTTAACCAGTTATTTTTGCCCCACCAACACGTATCCTGCTGTGACTGGCTACCGTAATTAACAGGAGTTTTATAATCGTATCCGTACCGCATAGACAAAAGTTGAGAAGAATAAACTATGGTGACATGGTGGACAGTCCTGAGAAACGTACAGGATTTACTATTTATTCCGCATTAGAGCGAAGCGAAAGAGAAACCTTCTAAGGTTTCAGGGTTGAATTCCAAATAGCGTTAAATGAAAAGCTAGTCTGGTAGGGTGTGCGATTCCCCTTAGTGCCCCTGGGGTTAGAGAATTATTTGGGATTCAGCCTTGGTCCAACATGGTTCAGGAGCGAGACAAAGTTGAAAGTTATTTCAGATGACAATATGATCAGATTCATTTTCATGCTGAAGGTGCACTGTTTTTTGGCAAGCAGCTGCTCTCCTCTTCTTTCACCCATGCTGTGACAGACAATTAGTGTAATTAACGATTGTAAGGACACCTGTGATGCACAGTGATACATATAGTTAAATGTCCCAGTGGTGTCCACTCATGGAATGTCAAAAACTTATAGATTTAATTTTTTTGCAGAAGACTTGGGGGTGGGAGGAGAATGCTCACTCTAAGTTTACACAATTTGAGAATGTTAATGATGTATAGTTGTAAAGTTTGGTGGCGAAATTGGAAGTAAAATCCCCAGTTATAAAACACAAATAGTGAAAAAATACTAATTTAAATACCGTCATTTTGCACCTGAATCAAAAAGACTGTTCTCTAGGCTGTCAGCTCATACTGTTCATACTCGCAATGCATTTTTATTGTAATGAAAAAAAAAAAAAACAGAAAACTTATTCAGATCCAGGTCATAGTCACATCAGAGGATTCAGATTCTTCAGATGACAGCTGAAAAAAAAAAGTTTTTTTTTTAAATTGTTTTTTTTTTTTTCAGGGCACTTTTCATCCACCACTTCCATTACAGATCTTTACCCTGTCAGGCTCAAAACACAACACAAGTTGGTGTTACCCCTTTATTTCTAGACAGAGAGATATCAGCATGACTAACGTGACCAAGACATTTATACACCCAGGCTTTTAGACCAACATAATTAAAAAAGAAAAAAATTATAATAATCAAGGTCAGATCCTTCACATTTTTTTTTATCTTTAAAGAAAGGAAGTATTTCTCAGGTAAATAAAATTAAATAAAATAAAATAAAATAAAATAAAATAAGACATTTTAGTATTACTATTATAATTTTTTTTTTCAGATACAAGCTGCAGCACCATGTTGGAAATTAAAATGGAAATGAGTGTTATACAAGATCTTGTTAATCAAACTACATGCCTTAAGGCAAGTTCTTGTTTTTTTTTAATTTATTTTATTTTTAAAGTTTGAACCACCTTTTGCTTTGGTTCAACTGATGAAACTACGGCATCATCAAGGTGAACACTGAAATAATTTCTTTACCACTTCCTGCCCCAAAGTCTCTCACAGTGCTCATGTTTTTAATCACACACAAGTAACCATGAAGCGAAACCAACAAAACACTCAATATTCAGCATATCTATTTAATAGAAATCAAACACTGACCAAAACAGGAAGGGAGAAAAAAAAAAAAGAAAAAAAAAGAAAAAAAAAGTTTGTTCCATTCAGCTCATGCCACATGCATGTTTCAGGTCCGTTGGTGAAATGGAGGCGACTGATCTTTATACATACATTCAGAAGAACATATCAAAGAATAGGAGTGTTATCTTTGTTAGCTAATCGAGCAGCACACACCACGGCCAATGGAATGTACGGTGGAAAAGTTCATGAGTGCAGTTCTGTGGCAAGTGTTCTCAAAATAGCATGACGTATTACAGAAAGGAAAAAAAAAAAAGAAAAAAAAAAAGAATCCATCATTTGTTTAGATGACACGGACATGAAATATGTGAAATTTGAAGTGCTAATTAGCCTAATAAGAGATGAGGTGGAGTTTGGCTATTTGAGCCTGGTAGTCTGGATTGTCAAAGAAGCCACAAAGAAACTGTTGCATTTACATGATCAATCTAATAACCACTTTCGAAGAACTGTTTCCGATTGTGTCATGATAAAAAACATACATAGATAGCACCCTAGGTGAAATGTATTAATAACCTTGATTCGACCTGTATAATAACCTGAAAGTAAGAACGGTAATCACAGTAATGACAAACAGTATTAAATCCTTTCTTTAACGATCCAAAAAAAAAAAAAAAAAATCAACTAGTATGAGCTGATTGATTGACAGTAACTAATAAATATCTTGTGTGGTGATCCGGCTGATGCAACAAATCCTAGCTAACAAAAGACTACTCCTTAGCAGCTTGACTTTTATAGTATTCTAACCTTGCTTTAAAACACTGTGCACTTTTTTTTTTTTTAACTAATACTCGGACACTCAGACATAGAAACGGATGGCTTTACAGGATTTGCTGATGAAGGGATTTGAAGGGAGTCGTAAAGGTAGTGCGCTTCCTCCAACTAGGAACAGTAGAATTACTACAGCATAATGAAAAGCACTCAAATCTACACAACTTCTGCTGAAAAGCACACTAAGACTAGTTTTTAGTCTGTTTTTTTTTTTTGTTGTTTTTTTGACTGGGACGCACGTATGCAAAGATTTTTTAAGTGGCTCTTTAGCCACGACATGAAAACTTGAGAGAAAACACAGCAAGAGACGGTACACTTCTTCATGAATGGGTCTGCAAGTGCGCTACAAATAACGACGACAACTCTGCACTACTAGACTTGGACGGATGGATGGATGTCTGCGCTAGCTGCCTCTCTCAACAGTCTGATCGTCATGATATTAAAGGGATAATCCTTCAATTCTCAGACTTCCTGCTCACTGATATGATATTTAGATGGTGTTCACATACTGATACATGTGTTAAGACAAGCACTGGGACATGCGCTTTGAGCTTTTGAGGATGTTTCTGCATCTGTATTGTGCTTACTCGGGTTTCGAACCCATACTCGACAGAAGGGGAAATAAAGCCGAATTGTAAATGTTCTTGTCTGCTGGTCCATTATAAGCCACAGAGGCCCTCGTAGAGAGCAAATGAAGACGTAAGGACACGGAACTGAGACGTGAGGATGCTTCGTGCCATGTTTTGCGGGAGGACGCTGCTGGCGTGGAGATGAATCTAGAAGTCGAAGTCGAACACAATACGGTCCTCAAAGATGGCGATGAGCAGCATGATGGCGAAACCTGTGAGCATGCCGACGTTCTGCAAGACGAAGTGTCCCAGCTGGCAGCGCTTGTGATCTTCGCTATCGCCGTGCAGCATCTCGGGCATCTGGATGACAGAATCAAATTCGTTGATTTTAGATTGAATGCCATCTAGAAGACATTTTTACTGTTTAAATGCGTTTTTGTTGTTCTACTGTATTACACTTGTCTGGATGATGGCTTGAAAATATCATCCACATCTGCACAGTTTTAGAAACAAATCATTTCTGCAGCTTTAAATGTCCAAGTGTTTTTTAATCCGTAACGCCCGAGGAATGTCCGAGTACTCACCATGTCCACCAAGGCCACATAAAGGAACATGCCGGCAGTGATGGCAAAAATCCAGCTTGTGACGTTGTGTGTGTACTGACCCACAGCTGTGCCGATCACCATGCCGAAGTAGGCCATGAGAGCTGACAGCAGGTTGTACACAATAGCCTGCTTTACTGTCATACCGGCCTTCAGCAGCACCGCAAAGTCACCTAAAGGCAAGAAGAGGCACGGTGTCAGAGACATACATCACACCAGCGCACAGCACAACTTAGTGAGTGTGTACACTCTTCCACTGCACTCATCACGGAAGCACAAATGCTAAAAAGGAACGCGGCCAACTGGCACTCTGTCTCAATCCCTGAGCAAGACGGAGTAAAAAACGCCAAAAAGAGTCGATTATTGGCCTAGATTCATGTTACGCCGTGTGTCCTGTCCTCCTTCCCTGCTAATTACTGTCTAAAATGCATTAATGTGTCTCTCATGCATCAATCCATCTCAGGAAAAGCGGTGGAGACGTGACAGCCTCAACTGTGTGGCGCTTGTGCGCTAGCTCTTGCCTTCCCTTGTGTCGACAGGCACAATTAAAACAGTCGGCAGAGGAAATTAGCTGTGCCTCGAGGTGCAAAAGAGCACTCATTACCGCAGTGTCGTGCTTCGTAAAAGAGGCGCTGGCAGACCCGTCATTCCCTTAGGATGGCACAAATATAAACACAAAAACACAAGCCAGTGAAAGTAATTTAACAAAAAAATCCCAGACATACAGAAACATGTATACGGCTGTGGTCAGAGGTTTACATGAACGTGGCACAGAAATGCATTTGTTTTTTTGAGCTGGTCTCTTTTTACACTTGTTGGATTTTTGACCTCTCCTCTTGCCAGAATTAGCTGAGCTCAATTAAATGTGTTGGTTTCCTGATGCAGACCTGACTGTTCAACAGTGTTGGGTGTAACATGTTACAAAGTAACACGGAGTTTTTTTTACGAGTAATATAACGCATACTCAGTTACTTAGTTATTTTTTCAAACATGTAATCTGTTATTCAGACAATTTATGTAATCCGTGATCCAGACAGCAGTCATTCCCAATCTATTAGTGTGAGTGAGTGAGTGAGTGAGTGAGGGAGTCGTCCTACAAGCCCCTGCCCCGATACCCCCCCATTATACCCCTATCTCACCTATGCGGTTTGACTATGTGAGGGCCGACGCGCGGAAAGATCACAGCGCCGAAACTCGCGGTGAATCATGATGAACCGTACTTACGGCCACCGCGTGAAACCGCATAGGTGAGATAGGGGTATTAGTAGTTAACAGATTATGGGCCAAACTTCACTGAGTGATGATGGTAGAATAATTATAAAGGTCTTGACTAAAACAACATGCATGAGGAAGCACAAAGGAGTTTTCATTTTCTGCAATGGAAAAGTACTCGAACTAGTTACTTTTATCAGAAAGTAACGCAGTAATTTAACTGATGACATTTTGAAGACAGTAATTTTGTAATGTAATTAGTTACTTTAAAAAGTAACGTCCCCCAACACTGCTGTTCAATAGGGTTAAGTCACAAAGGGCTTAATTTTAGCCTGCTTTATTTATTCGCCAACTACTTGTGTAAAAAATTTTTTTATGCCTGTTTTGTTGACTGTGGTCATTTTTCTGCTGAAACATTCAATCTTGTCCGAGAATCCGACCATGAAGCTGATCATCTGAGATCCTGAGGTTGTCCTCCTTTTTCATTATTCTATCCACCTGATACAGTGCACCAGCTCCGCTGGAGGCAAAACCGCCTCATAGCATGATGTCTGAAAGCTGAATATCGTCATGTACGTTTTTTTTGTAGGCCGATTGTAGACAGAGAACGGGTGCTGTTTACAAATAAATAGAGTTGGGTAGGGAAAACCGCGCCTATATAATCGGTATGTACCGGACCGAAACAGAACGTGAATTTTGGTGCCTCATTTCGGTGCCACTTAAATGCCTGAACTATCGATTGAAATATTTGTTTTCTGGGGCTATGATTCATCAACACACATGATCGCTAGTAAAATTTAAATACTGCATTCATGGGATGTCAGAAATGATCGGAAAAATTAATTATTTCCTTAATTAGAAAAATCTTGAGGACTTCGGAAAACTTTGATAATACAAATCCAAACCATTGTTGCAGTAATGTTACTGTCCTTTTTATTTTTGTAGATTAAAAGTTTATTAGATTAGATAAAAAAAATTAAAAGCACAAATCATCAGGAAATGAGACCATCTGAGATGCACGTGAATGCAGCAAATAACGTTACACTCGCTCTGACGGCAGCAGGTGGTCTACCGCTATCTTAACTTGCTAAATTAAACACCTTTCGATAAAATGCTCAAAACTAAACGGTCGAAAGTTTCCGACACCAGGAAGGATTCCGACACCATGACGTGCAGCAAATATTTTACAGCAGTTGCGTGTAAAGGGGGAAACACGTCAAATCTAATGAAACATTTGAGGGCACATGGAATAAAGTTAAAAGCAGAGGGACGCGCCGTGTTTCACAGCTTGAGGACAACAGCTGGCACTAGCGGTGTGGATGACCCCAGCCCAGTCATACCAACCGCAGCAAAAAGGAGTCCAGCGATTATGATGACGTCAGCAGCCTTTCCGCAGGTTAGTTGTAGGCTAATGTAATGTTAACTGCAAAATGCAAATTGTGCATTCATGCTAACAAATGGTCAAACGATTTGTAAAATACTAATGTAACATGGATTCTGTTTATGGCTTTCCAGCTAATACTTAAACTTTTAATATATTGTTCAATTTAAGCATTAAATTTTTTGTTCAATAAAAATGTATTCTTGAGTCATCCACCATCATTTTGCGGCTTTTGCAAAGTATCGGTTCAGGCACCGTTTTGGCACCGGTACCGGTTTAAAAGTATCAATTTGGCACCGGTATCGAAAAAACCCCAAACGATACCCAATCCTAGAAATAAACATTTCTGACTACCATACTTCTTCTCCGATCTGTACTGAGCTCCTTGGACTTTCCCACTGAATGGTGTGTTGGTCAATCCGGTCAGTGCTGTCAAACAATTCTCTACTATGTTCCACGGAGAAGTTACCAGTTGTAGACAATCTTCGTCGATATTAGGAAGTTAAGAGACTTTAGGCTTGGCAAGTTAAAAGACATTTTGTGACTTTCAGCACAACGTTAGTCTAAGCAGGTAAGTGTATAATTTTTACTCTATGTGGATATGGGAAAACTCAAATAAATGCATCCTTCAGGATTTCTTGAAGATATACACTATGTTATACAAGTATACTTCTCAATGATTTTGAAGGCAACCTTCATGCTGCTTCAAGAAAAATACCAAGAACAAATAGCAGAAAAAAAAAAACACACAATATTGCCATGATATTCATGTTCTTGATGATTGTATGTAAACCTCTCCTCATCTGACCACAACTGTACAAATGAGCTTCTATTTATTGCCCCAAAAATAAACCCATATTCTGAGTAGATACCCCCAAACACTACAGAATATCTGAGTTTTTTTTTGTTGTTTTGTCTCAGCCTTGATCGATCTATGGCACTGCCATTTCGGTTTCAGTTTGTTTTGCTTCCATTTAAACATGAAAGGAGGCACATGCACACGGAGAGATAGATGGGACTTTCTCTTTTCCCCAGCTGATGTCTGGGACGAAGTGATCAATCGATATTGGATGCAAGAAGCATCACTGGAAATGAAAAGCCATTACTCACACAAGCAGAAGAAATTTTACAGCATGGTATTGTTGCAAGGAAAGCAATAGGAGTGATTCATAGTGACTGGCAGCATCCTTAAGGACAACTTAACCTTCCTGATACTAAATACAGCAGGGTCGGGATGTCTGAAGCCACTACCAGCAATTACTTTCCCAGATGCATCGATCTCTAAACATTACTCATGTTTTTAACTAGATGTTGGCATTGTTTAGCATGTGGGTTGTACCTGACCATCACCCGCATATGTGGCTCTCATACAAACTGTCGCCACAGAGTTAGAAGCACACAGTTGTACAAATGTCTTATAAATGAGGATTTCCCTCCACTGGACCTGAGAGGTCCAAACCTGTTCCAGTGCGACAATGACCCTGTGCACTAAGCAAAGTCTATGAAGATATGGTTTGCCAAAGGTGCACTCAGGAGTCCTGCACAGAGACTTTCTCAGAAGAGTGGAGTTTATGATAACTGCCAAGTTGGTACACCATGTGGAATGGGACGTTCACTGAAAACGAGCGCAGGGGTCAGGCGTCCACATACTTTTGAACATAGTGTCAGATCAAATCCCCTATTTTAAAAGAATATTATTTATTAGAAATGTATTTCTTTTAAAGATAATAAAAAATAAAAAAACAATCAGGGGGAAAAAAAATGGTGGACCAATCCAAAAATTAAAAAAAAAAAGCCACTATTGCAATAAGCATCTTAAAATACACCATGACAGAGTAAACCTGTAAAACTCTGTTATGAATGCAAGCCGTTTTCTAGATCACTAAATTTTATTAAATAACGTCTTACGACATGGCTCATGACAACCACAAGCATGAACCATGCGATGATTTCTAAGAGAACCTTCATGCTGCTTTACAACAACAAATATATCTGTCCCAGAGAGCTTAGCTTAAATTTGAGGGCTTTTAGAAGACACTTACCTCCTCACCAAGCATGTGAATTATGAAATATTAACTCTACTAACAATCCCTTGAGCTCGTGTTTCCCTTTTCTTGCTCTACTAGACTTCCCAGCAGGCTTTTCTGAACTGATGGTTCTCCTAGTCCTTGACCTAGTGAAGTAGGATGATTTTTGTCGATAAAAACTACAAAGCACTTAAAAAAAAAAAAATTTAAAAAAAAAAGGCTCCCAGGATAAGGGCGTCTGCTAAATGCTGTAAATGTCAGTGTAAATGCTAACTTGAAGTCGAACACTTAAATGACTAATAAAAGCATGTTTTTTTTTTTTTTTTGTGATGAGTAACACTTAAAGGACTATAGGAAGAGACTTTCTTCTCAGATGTCTGTTCAAGCTCGGTAATACATTGTATGTTTTGCAAGAATGTCAGGTGAGGTATATTTTCGTTTCCTATATTGGTGTTAGTTTTGATGAACAACCTACCCAGTTCATGAGGTAATTCATGGCAGAAGACAGCGACGGATGTACTGATGCCCCCTGTAATGTTGGCACTGAATGCCGCACCTGTAACACAGAATACAGATCTTAAATATAACAGATTCCATAGTTCGTAAAATTTTAGTTAATTCACTCAAGCGCTTATCCTGTACAGTGCCACGGGAAGACAGGAGCCTATTCCGGGAGGCACAGACTTTCACTCACAAACTTTAGGCAATTTGGGAACGCAGAATTATCGTATTCTGCAGGTTTTTGGATTGTTGGAGAAAACCAGAGTAACCCACCAAACACAGAGAGAACAAAGGCTAACAGTGCTAACCACCACTACACCACGGTGCTGCCAACATTTTTAGTTTTTTAAAGAATTTGTTAATCGTACACATCAATACTGTCTGTAATTAAATGCTCGTCTGCATCAACGCTGACTGTTCAAAGTAACTAATGAACACCAGGGGTGTTATGTGGCAGGATACACTGTAGGGTGCATTGTTTTGTAACGGCGCAGTCTGGAGTGTATTACTTCACTAGCACTACAGCGAGTAACTTTTTTTTTTTTTTTTAATATATAAATAAAGTCACTTTGCCTGTTTAAAGGGTTTATAGTTAGATTTAATTGTCTGGAGCATCTGAGAGACAAAGTTCCTGTTCTAACTTGTGTTAAAGGTGTGATAAACAGTCACCTTCACCATCCTCATCCTCTCTCACTCTCATCATTTTACAAAGAAACCTAAAACCAGGAACTCCTCCATCCTGTAGACTTTTATAAGGCTGGAAACTTTCCATAAGTATTAAAACTGTGTCCTGGACAAGACAAATCAGTAATTATTCTAGCCATTTCCTTTTTCTACACATTTGTAGGACTATTTTTTAGGAGAATTTAGGACTATTCTATCAGGCAGTGTCGGCTGTACACCTCATTTGGTATTATCTAGCCTATTACTAATGATGCCACGCCTGGTTCAGTTTACATGCTCACCGTGAACATGTATGTGTTGGGAATATTAGGACTTTATGAGAATGAGTCGGTGTATAACAAACATCTTTAATCCCAAGAATTTGGAGTAAAAGCTTTAATAATCAAATTGTAGTCAATTATCATCACTTACAGAATGTTGTGATACCTTGTTTTTAAGGGCACGGTTCCGAAGGTTAGTTTTGATAAATTTTTTATTTAAGTTAAGCCTTTGTCACGTATACATTTTTGCACAGTGAAATGCTTTCTTTGCATATCCCAGTTTAACTGGGGTCAGCCATGATACAGCGCCCCTGGCGCAGATAGGGCTAAGGGCCTTGATCAAGGACCCAACAATAGCAACCTGGCGGAGCAGGGTCTTGAACCAATGACCTTCTGCTTAGTAACTCAGTGCCTTAACCCTCTGAGCTACCCCTGCCCCTAATTGATTAATTGCCTAGCACTGGAACAATCATTATTTTTTATATTTTCTTGTTCAAAAGAATCCCAATATTGCCACGATATTCATATTACAATGCAACTGTATTATACAAGGGCACAAAACAAAACCTACTATTCATGTTACAGTCTAAGTCGATGCTGATAAATTAAAATAATACACAATTTCTGATCAATTAGATTTGAGCCTTAAACCTTGCTATGGTACAAGATGGTACAATAGCAGTTGAGTTATGTAATAAACTCACAACAAACTTTGATATTAGATAATTCGATTAGATATTAAAATAATTATTACAATTAATTTAACCCTGTGCTTAATATTAGATTTTTGTAATGGTTAAAGAAATTATTAAATTATCCGTAATGCAGTTCTACTTTGCTGAGCTACTGTATATATCTTGTTCCCGCAGATATTTTTATTAGTCATTGATTCCCCTCTACTTTCCATCTTTCTTTATCACAGCTCTATATTAATATGCATTAATAATACAAAGCCATTTGTGCTGATTACCGTTTTTGTCATTGTTTTCAGTCTAAACACACTAACTTCTTGACCTTTCAACACGCCTCACCTATAGCTAACCCATCACTGAAGTTGTGCATGCCGTCTCCCATGATGACCATCCAGGCTATGCTAGCGATGCCAGCATCTTTCATTTCCTTCTCCGAGTGGCAGTGGCCCTGATGCGAGTGGCCGTGACCGTGGCCGTGCTTCTTTGTTTTGGTCTTCTTGCTGGTTTCCTCAGCGGCTACAGACTGCTCCGTGTCCGTGATGGCCAGGGGAGTCTTGCTGGGCGAATCTGGAGGCTGCTGTTCCATCATCGGCGTGTCGCTCTGGGAAGCTGATTGCGAAAAAGCAGATTTCTGAATCAGTTAAGAAACACTTTAAATAGTCTATGTTGTGCAGTAGTGTCTAAAATGGTGAGTCAGGTGGTCCTTTAAAAAGCCTCTTCACTAAACACGTAAATAAGCAGTATTAAAAATAAAAAAAGTCTCAAAGGATGTCTGCTAAATGCAATAGATCTAAATCACATGTTTTTAAAAAAAAAGTGTCCCGGTAAGGGACTTACCGTCATCTAAACGTTTTAAATGCATCCACTCTGCATCTGAACGCCTGTTTAGTTGGTGGTCCGACAGCTTTTTCCCGATCTTCCCATCCTCACCTCTCTTTTTTCTCCGACACAAACCACCCTGCACAAACAAAACCATTTGAATATTTCAGCATTGTAGTGATGTGTGTGTTCTTGATGCCTTCTCCTAACTCTGGATCAATCAATCTACAAATGGCTGATTTGCATCTTTGTGTTAGTGATATTGGGATTTACTAAACTTGAAATAATACCATCAAGTGAGCAATACTAACATTTTAGTAAAATCAATGCAAGCAAAACTGGCCTTGGTGGAAAAAAAAATGCAATGGGATTTTTTATTTGCATTAAGCACAACTCATTGCTTTGTGGCAAAAGGCTCACTGTATCAGTTAATCACATTACAGTGGAACCTTGCATTGCGAGTAAGGCGGTTTGCGAGTGTTCCGGCAAGACGAGCAAAGATTTTTAATAAATTTTGACTTGGAAACCGAACGAAAGTCTTGGTTGATGAGTACCGAATATTATGCATGCGCTTCTTATTTTGACAACGAGCTAGTATGCACTCACGTGAGTGTCATTAGCGATGTTCCTTGCAAATTTGTCTGATAAAACAGTCTCTCCGTTAATGTGTGTGTGCGCACGCACATTACACAAACAGCGCCTGCGCGCATAAACAGAAACACTTATCTGTTTGGATTTATTTTGACCTTTTAAAGTGCAGGTTAATTTGTTTTATTTTTACTTTATATATTGTATTAATTATTTTTATGTATTTATTTTTTGGGGGGCTGTGGAACGAATAATTTAAGTTTTCATTATTTCTTATGGGAAAATTCGATTTGGTTTAAGAGTGTTTTGGAATACGAGCCTGCTTCCGGAATGAATTATGCTCATAATCCAAGGTTACACTGTATATGAAGTGTTTTCAAACCAGTCAAACCAGGACTTGTGAATGAAGCCGTTCCTGTTAATTTCCAGCGAGTGGAACACCTGATCGTTGATGATCGAGGGATAACTTTGCACCAACACATTACAGGACCTCGACTGCGAGTTATTGCCACATCCCCTGTACAGTCCTGACCTGAATCTATTTCCACATGTTTGTCCAGTGTTTCAGACGTGAAGCTGGCAGTCTGATCATGGCTCTGGCGTATTGAGTAAACTTTCTATCTTGATGGTGTTCAAGCACTAGTGAAACACTGGGATAAGTGCCTTAGTGTAGCACCAGATTATACAGAAAAATAACGAGAGTTCTGTTCTGTTATGCTGCACAAAAGTCCAGGTTTGACTCGAACACCCCTTCCATTTATTTTCTATTTTATTAATTTTTTTATTTCATTTCATTAGATAACCAGTTAAGCTCAATACAGCTCAATACATTCCAATGTGTTCATCCTGAAGCCAAAGATTATACTGGACCCCTTGTTCTTTCAGTACACACACACACACACTACTTGTACTAGGCCGTGTTTGTGCATGACATAATGTATCCTTTTTATGCCTCTACTCTACTATGCACACTCTCTCAGTCCTTCACTGATGAGCTATTCTGTCTTGATTCTGGATTTGAATAGCCTTGACCCAGCAGTCCCTGTGCTGTCTGAAATAGCCTCTTACCCCGTGGTCTTTGTAATGTTTGATCATCCTGATGCAGTGCTCGATGATGAACAGGAGGTAGATTCCTGCCAGCGCAGTCAGACCCTTCCACACCCCGTCGAACTCCGTGAGAAGATCCGTGTCGACAGCCTCGTGCCCGTGCTCGCCGTGACTGTGGTCGTGGCTTCCTTGAGACTGAAAACAGAACATGGAAAAATACACGGACTCAGCGCACTGTGACAGAAAACGCGACCCCCGAGCTTTAGCGCTAGCGGTACGTAACGCCATCGGCGGTCATTAAACACATGTCACTCAGCCTCTTCAGGCAGAAAGTTCATTCGGTCTTACGTGAGGCAGCAGATGGAGGAGGGCATCGCCGCTCAGCGTGCCCACTGCCAGCGCCACCAGGAAGGTGAGCAGGAACTTGAAGCAGGACTGATTGAGGATGGGCACCAGCACGACGCCCAGCAGGGACAGCAGGCTGATCACGGTGATGGACACGAAGCCCCACACCCAGATCCATGCTGCAACGACAAGAGCAAGTGTTCAACTCAGTGCTGCTGAAATCTAAATAACCTGTCGTTCAAGCGCAGATTTGATTTAGATTTAGGTCATTACTCTATACAAACAACAGTGAAATTTTTGAACACTTTAACTGCAAGAAAAACAACAACAAAAAAAAGCTGTGCTTTAGTAAAATTGTGGTAAATCGTGTAGATCCTGGGGGGGGCGGAGTTTCATGAACATCAATACAAAACCCAACTAATCATTAGAGACGTAACCTTGTAGGATATAAACATAAACATATACACATTTCACCGGACCCAGTGTGTGAATAATACCATGATCGTAATGCAAGGTCGCGGTTATTTATTGTTTGAACAGAGCAATGTGTGGTTTGTTCGTGCAGGAGAGCACACAGCATTCGCACTCGGGTGCAAAACCAAAACAACTCGAAGTGTATGAGCGAGTTGTTCCCCGTCCGCTCTCATGTGAACTACGGCGCAGTTTAATTACAGAGAGACAAACAACCCAACTGAGCCCCGAGGAGCAAAACATTAACCAAAGACCAGAGCTGTAGTGCTGCCACAAGTGCCATGTGTGTTCTAGATAACTGGACCGATTATCAAGAAAAACAGAGTTGGATCTGATACACAAAATGAGTATGAAACCTTTTTTTTTAGATTTCACTATATTTTTAATCAACCAACAGAATAGGATCACAATGCTGTGTTGTGCGCTCTAAATGCTCCTTTTGCCTTACGGTATTTGCACAGGATTAGAACAACCTGGTGACCTCTGGTTATATGTAATAATTGCAGAGCTTGTCTGTGATCTTAATCCTGTGCGGATCGGCCATGTCTGCAAAAAGTAAAGGAAAAATTCCCCCTCGGATGACCTACCATATTCCGCCGAACGCCGAGGTCCTGTGATAATATTAGTCCCATGCGAATCTGCATGTCCATATTTTAATTCAAGATTTTTGTTTTTGTCAGACTGCGTTGGAGTGCTTTGAAAGTATTTTAGGTGCTGGGGGAAAACTCTATACACCATACAACAGTACCATGTGCAGAAAGAGAAAGCTGAAAACTATCAGAAGAGCAAAAGCAAAAAGAATGATTAGATGGAGGTGGATGACATGTCTAGCAGGAGCACTCTTCTGTTTATATCATACAGCTAGACCTATAATGACCAGACATTTCCAAACAGTATCCTGTCCAAAATAGTGCACCTGACATCATGTCCTGGAGATATGTCAGTAAATTCAAGCAAAATCATCAATACATCACCACACGAAACTCAGATCTGGGGTGGGGGTCATTTCTAAATCACACGAGTTCCCCAGATAATACTAATCCCGCGTGAATAGGGCTTATTATGTGCACCGTGAAACCAAACCAAACTCCTGACTTTTCTCCAATCCAGACTTTTGAAACTACTGAAAACACTCCAAGTTTAGACTCAGGTAGACAGCCAGGATATGGTTTTAAGTTCACAATGGAAGTCCTGATTAATATGCTGAAATGCTAATCGACTGTACCGAGCAAAATTAACTTCATTAGGCAATCACTTAATTGTATTTTAATGAGAGTTATTTAAAAGTTTTAGAGGTCATACACACAGGAGACTTTGTGCGTCTTGTTCACTGGCTGATATTGTTTAGAACAACTGCAGATCCTGTTCCTTGCACAAGGTCATCGTTAATTCATTTATTTGACTGAAATGCCTAGCTTATTAACTATAACACAATACACAGAGTTCTGCTTTTAGAATAAAAAAAGGTGTTAATAGACCTCATAATACTGACACAATACTGATTAGAGTTTATGACTCCACAATTTGAAAATTTAATTAATATGTACCATCGGAAAAAAAAAAGAATTATGACTTTTTTTGCTAAAACTTTCTTACTGTGGAGAGAACGTCAGAAAATTATGAACTATAAACTTGTAAAGGATTGACATTCGCTAAGGAGAGCTGCACACTATCTCTGGAGGAAAAAGCAATCATGCACTGACACACGGCACTAATTATACAGGCCTAATAAATAGCACCCTCAAGCTCGTGCCCTGTAAAACACACACAGACAGAGAGACACAGACAGACAGACAGACAGACACACACAGAGAGACAGACAGACAGACAGACAGACACACACAGAGACACACAGAGTCTCTCTCTCTGTGCGCGTCTCTGTCTGTCTGTCTGTGCGCGTCTCTGAGAGAGAGAGAGACGCACACGGAGAGAGAGAGAGAGAGAGAGACGCACACGGAGAGAGAGAGAGAGAGAGAGACGCACACGGAGAGAGAGAGAGAGACGCACACGGAGAGAGAGAGAGAGAGA
>JAAGKR010006338.1:0-43721 GCA_011419295.1 Clarias macrocephalus | reverse complement strand
TTTAAAATACTACTTTTGACATATAAAGCATTAAATGGTCTCGCGCCGCAGTATCTGAGTGAACTGCTAGTGTCTTACGATCCGCCACGCCTACTTCGATCAAAGGATGCAGGCTGCTTGTCAGTACCGCATATTATAAAAACTACAGCAGGGGGCAGAGCTTTTTCTTACAAAGCCCCAAAGTTATGGAATAGCCTTCCAAATAGTGTTCAGGACTCAGACACAGTCTCAGTGTTTAAGTCTAGGCTAAAAACCTATTTATTTAACCAAGCAATTTGTAAGTAGATTTGCCTTAGGTAAAGGAGCAGATCTGGGGGACTCATGGGCGTAGAGTATTATGGTGAACTGGTATGTTTAGATGCTGTCTTCCCCACTCTCATTGATCACTCAGGTTTGTCGACGATGAGGTGATTGGTTGCTTTACATCTCAGGGAGCCCTCATGTCTGTGTTTCCTTCTGGCTCTCCCTTTTAGTTATGCTGTTATAGTTAGTCCTGCCGGAGTCCCTGCTTGCACTCTACACTAAATATACATTCACCTTATACATTATGTGACTGTAACCATACCTAACTGTTATCTCTCCTCTTTTGCTCTCCCCTCTCCTGTTTTCTCTCCCCCTCGCTCTCTTCTCTCCCCCCGCCCCTCTCTCTTTCCCTCTCTCTGTCGAGCTACACATGTCGTTTCTGAGCTCCACTGATCCAGACTCCCTCTGCCTGACTCATCCTGGTGCCCCACTTCTGGTAACTAGGAAGACGGTTCTGGCCTCGCATGATGTTGACGGCCGTTTCTCCGCAGACTTGGCTACAGTCGCTCCATAGTTCAGGATTGGAATTTCCTATAAATCTACCTAAGCCTCCAATAACTACCTGGACTTTATATTAACATCAATTAACAACTATTATACTGAACTGCCTGCCACCTAACACACAGTATAAATGCAGATCAATTCCTGCTTTCTGTTTCATCCAAATGAGGTTGGGTTTCCTGTTGAGTCCAGTTCCTCTCAAGGTTTCTTCCTACTGCCATCTAAGGGAGTTTTTCCTTGCCACTGTCGCCCTCGGCTTGCTCATAAGGGACTATCTGACTATTTTTTGATTCATACACATTCACATTTCTAACAAACGGAAATAATTATTTTGATTGTGTAAAACCGCTTTGCAATGATGAAAATTGTTAAAAGGGCTATACAAATAAAATGTAATTGAATTTATAGTGTGCAGTTATAAAAAGTTTTATCAGCTTTTCCTTGCCCCATGGTCCAAATTTCATGTTTGTGTTGGGATTCAGATATTTATATAGTTGCAGTCATTGTAAGTCTATAAAAAATTTTAATTTGCCACAGCATTTCAATAATATTTATTGTCAATTTTCACTAGCTAAACTTGTGTACAGTTTGAACTTTCATGGCCTTGTATATTCCCTTGTATTTGTATGTAATATAGGAAACAATCTTTAATCCATCTTTAGAGTTCTTCATTTGCTGCTAGGCTGTGAATTAATGTGAAGGAATTCTCTGTCTGTTACTCTGTCATACTGCACTCTTAGTTTTGGCCCTCAGCTTGGACTGCTGCAGATATGTTTGCCCTAATGGTACCCATGTTTTATCTCATAGTGGCGTTCAAATTACAGATTTTTATTATCACCAGGGTTTTGGACCATATGAGAACAACTGGTTTTAAACTAAACTACACACAGCAAGCTCCCGTGCTGATTGGCTCTGTTGTGTGACGCATATAGCCATGCCATCCTCATGGGAAAAAACGCTAGATTACGCTATATTAACTTAAACACCATTCCTGTTATATAATTGACCATTCAACCTTATACCACAGAAATATATGAGGGATTGATGTCACCTAACATGACTGATCTTCTAGGTAAGATGCAATCCTTTGGTTAGAAAACTCTTATTTGCTTCTGTGTTAGTGCAGAAGTTTATGTACTCTATCACCAAACTGATTCAGCATATCCTTCCAGGTTTACTTTCACTCTCACAAACAGGTCCCTGGCTTTTTTCGAACCTGGCCGGGAATCGAACCCGGACACTGGAGGTGCAAGGCAATAGTGCTAACCACTACACCACCATGCTGCCTCTTGACAAAACACTATACACAGGAATCCATAAATACAAAATTCATTAGTTAGACATTAAATAAAGACAGGTGGGGATACTCTATTTAACAGATGTATATATAGTGTACATAAAGTGAGTGTGCAAGGTAGTGCAAGTGGCCATGGTGTGCATCACATATATTCTGATATACTTAAACTACTATATAATAAAACTATTATAACTGCATCCATGAGCACCATCAGCACATATACCTGGCTAATATTGTGTAGGTTCCCATTGTGCTACCAAAACGTATTTGCCCCATGAAGGCATGGGATTCACAAGACCTCAGTTGTGCTGTCATTACTGGCATCAGGATGTTAGCAGCAGATGCTTTCAGTCCTGTAAGTGGCAAACTGTGACCTCCATGGATTTGCCTTGTTTTTTTCACCCCATCACAACCAAAGCACACCTGGTTATGAGGCACTACTGACAAAGATGTGACTCTGATGGCCCACTTGTGGAACTGGTTAATAATAATAATAATAATAATAATAATAATAATAATAATAATAATAATAATAATTAAAATAACACAAATTCTGAACAGGTTAAAAGTCATACTTGCTTTGAATTGTTTTGGGAATTTTTTGTTTTCCAAAATAGGATCAGTTGTCCAGATAATAACATTTTAATAAATCTGTGAAATAAAGTATTGCTTAAATTTTTTTTTATAAATTTGTAGAATATGCAACAATTGTTCAGGTGTGCCTTTGGCAGTTGCCAACGAGCAGATAAAAATGTTAGATGTGAACCAGAACTGGTTCATAACAATTTTGCCATCTTCAGATTCTTTATTGTATTGTGATCTGGGCATTTTGGAGGCCAAGTAAACACCTTGAACACTCCAACCACTATTATTACTTAAATCATTCTTGAACAATTTTTGAAGTAGTCCAGTATGCATTATCCTGTGTAAACAGAGCATTGCCCCTAACCAATGTAGGGTTTCAGCTCTGGTTCAGAGGTGAATCGAATCTTTAAGGATTCAGGTAATTTCGGGTTTTTCGACTATCACATGGGACTCATCCGGTTGGAAATTTTAATACCTTTAATTATTTTTATTTTTTTATTTTTACACAAGCTCTATTCATGCTACTAACATTTTGTGTACATAAGTATTCTTTGAATAAGACAAGCTTTCAGTTGATACCACACATTCCATATCTTGTACACTCATTCACACCTTTATCTAGTTAAAAAGGGTTTATAAATGCTGATTACACATTTTAAGTTATGCAGAATAATCAGATGTACATACGGACATCAAACATGCTGAGTAAATATATACAGATATGCCCTACTGGCATGCTTTAAAGATCATTTGAAATAGTGTCTCTGCCATGTGTCCCTTTCTTCACATAAAGGCCTTTTTCTGGTGGTCACAACGAGTATCAGTGAGCTAAGTTAGGGACAGTGCTTTACCCACTCCAAGGCGTAAAACTGTCTCCTTTGTTTACCAGATTGTCAATTTACATCATTGGAGTTCGAGTTCGCTTGGACTGTTATAGCTCCAGGTGTAACAGGGCCCCCTTTTCCAGGCTTGGTTAAGTTTCCCGCTTCCTGATGTCAGAAAGGCTGCATTGTCTCAGAGGACAGATACGCTTAGGAGATGGCGTCATTCAGTCTGCTTGAATTTGCCCTGGGATGTAAAAGATGGATGGCCCATTCTGGGGCTTGTTCATCCCTACACCAGCTTATGGTTTCTTCTTCCTAGCATCATTTTTGGAAGGTTCTACCCGCTGCATAATGGGAACATTATACAAGGGCTGCTGTTTTAGAGATGCTTTGACCTAATTCACCATCACAATTCGGCAAATTTGCCGAAATTGTCAAATTTGCACATATCCTTACACTTGCACATTTTTCCTGGTTCCAATACATCAGCTTCAGCAATTAACTGTTGATGTACTGCATAGTATATTTTCCTACCCCTTGACAGATGCTACTAAAATTTGAATACATTTTATTTACTTAACCTGAACCTGGAGGCTCAGTGGTAGGGGTCTTGCTTGTGATGGGGAATGGCCTGTGTTTGATTACCAGCCAATGCCCAAACCCCAGCCACTGAAGGGCCATTCTTAAGTCTGGGTAAAATGGGAGGGTGTTGTCAGGAAGAGCATCTGGCATGGAAACTGTCCCAAGTTGTGTGTGAATCAGATGACCCACTGTGGTGACCCCTCGATAGGAGCAGGTGAAAGATAAACAACATTCACTTCACCTTTAAATGGATTTAATGGCATGGCTGACAGGTGTATGTGTTTACTTCTAAGCTCATGCATGACACCTTATTACTGGTGTTAAAATATATACAGTGAAACTGAAACACTGGCCAATTTAGTGTTGGATGTTTCATGGCTAAATATGACCAGACTAGTGTCCAATCTTCATTGATTACACATTCCACCAGTAAGAGCAGAGTGGTTTAATTAGCTCGGTGTTGCTTAAAATATTGCAATGCACACAACATTATAGGTGACATATCAGAGTTCAAAAGAGGACAAATTGTTGGTGTGGGTCTTGCTGGCACATCTGTGACCAAGACAGCAAGTCTTTGTGAAGTATCAAGAGCCACATTATCCAGGGTAATGTCAGCATATCACCAAGAAGGACAAACCACATCCAACAGGAGTAACTGTGGATGAAAGAAGAAGCTGTCTGAAAGGGATGTCCGGGTGCTAACCCAGATTGTATCCAAAAAACATAAAACCACAGCTGCCCAACTCACTTCAGCATTAAATGTGCATCTCAACTCTCCTGTTTTCACCAAAACTGTTTGTCGGGAGCCCCGCAGGGTCAATGTACATAGCCGGGCTGCTATATCCAAACCTTTGGTTACTCGTGCCAATGCCAAATGTCAGCTTTAATGGTGCCAGCAGTGAAAATCTTGTTCCCTTTCAAAAGCTACACTCGATGCTGCGTGAAAACGCTATGGGAACATCTCTTTGTTTCCGGTTGTAAAGCCTGTGTATGTGAAAACTGCCGAATGCTTCGGCTTATAACCTCTGCCAGGCATGACGTCACCGAATAAGGTGCACCTGCAGGTTATAAATAGGAGTGAACCGGAAACATCCTCAGATCTTTTTTTCTTCAGGACCGCTTTGTGTTTGCATGTGTGTGTGCAACAGAATCACGGTAGGAAAGAAAAACTTTACTTACCGATAATGGCAAGATTTGGTTGAGAGATGCGTGCCTCCGTGTGATTTTCTCCACAACTTTTTCTTGAGTGCTTGGGTTTCAAGGAAAGTGCAAGCATTGTGATCTCCCTATTAAGGCACTTCGCGCGCGGCTTGGTTTCTTTAAAGAGAAACCGTGAGCCGCGGCGCATTCCTGGGGCTCGTGTGCGTATGAGACGGGATTTCCCCCTTTCTCTCGCACTCTCCCCGGATCAGGAAGTATTCAGCGTCCGCTTCTCAAGCGCGCTCCGGCGCTTCTTGTGAGCGGGGGAAAGAGACTTCCTCACTTGCCTCCATGGAGATAGCGTGCCGATCAGGCAGATGCGCATGAGACGGAATTCCCCCTTTCTCTCGCGCTCTCCCCGGATCGGGAGGTTTTAGCGCCCGCTTCTTGGTGCTTTTTGTGAGGGGGCCGAGTAGATTTCCTATCTTGCCGCAAAAATAAATAAATAAATAAATAAATAAATCCCTGGGCGCTCGGGGTTGGACGGCAGGTTTCTGTCAGGTGGCCAGGGGAGGGGCCTCAATGAGGGTCCCCCCCCCTTTTTTTCTGGAGACCTCCATGACGAGTTAACTCTTTCACAGAATAAGCCTTATTCATCCCCTGTTCTATGATGATACCCCAGATTGAAGAGACGCTTGCGAGCTATCTCTCTCCTGGGAGCTCATCCTCCCTGAAAAAGCCCACATTGCCCACCAAGCCGTGTAGACTAACATCTTCATTGGTGGGGAAAGCTTTTCAGGCAGTGGGTCAGGCTGGTGCTGCCCTGCACACCATGGCAGTTTTGCAGGCATACCAAGCTCACCTGCTAAGAGTTCTGAGCACTGGCGGGTCTATTGATGGCGCCTAGCCACAGATTTATTTCTCTGTGCCACCAAACAGATGGCCCGTGCTATTGGCCGTTCTATGGCTGCCGCGGTCGCCACGGAGAGACATCTGTGATTTAATCTCATGGGCATCGAGGTCAGGGATCGTGTTTTCCTCCTTGATGCCCCCCCTCTCGCCTTCCGGCTTCCGGCTGTAAAAACCGCCGCCACTAGGTTCGAGAGGCGAAGCTCTACAAGCAGACCTCTGTTAGGTTTCTCCCCTGCCATGCTTAGGAGTCGGGACCGGCGGTCACCCAGTCCCGACCAGGTCTGGTCCCCACGAGGCGTGAGGTGCAGAAGGAGAGTGTGCCGAGCCAGCTACCCCCTCATAGAGACGGGATATACTCGTCACGCTTCGCAATCTGCCTCAAAGAGTAAAAAAAAAAAAAAAAGCACCGGACCTGAGGAGCATTATCTCCGCCAAAAAAGAAGTCCTGAGGTTGACATGCCCAGGACCACTGGGGGGGTCTCCCCCTGGGGAGGGATGTGTAAAAATTCCAATAAGGGATAAAGACTCCTTCCTGGCACCCTATGGGGGTTGTTGTCCACCACCACTGGTGTTTTGGGAAGCAGCGGTCTCCAGCTAAATGTTAGGTGCTTGGTTCCTTCCTGCCTTGTTCAGGATGCCGGACCCTAACACCCCCCCTCCGTTGCACATCGTTCTCTGCGTTTAGATGGCGTGGTCTTCACTTCCATGAAGCGAGCGCATCTGCTGACTTGGCAGGTACAGAATTAGTTTGCTGGCAAAGGGGCCATAGAGCATGTTCCCCTGCGAGACAAGAGATGGGGGGTTGCGTCCAATTTTACATCTTCTTGGGCTGAACATCAAAATGTTGGCAGCCAAAATGATTGTTTCTCAAATTCAACCAGAGGTTTGGTTTGTGACGGTCAACCTGAATGACGCATAATATCATATAGAAATATTGCCACAACACAGGAGGTTCCTGAGGTTTGCTTTCGGGGGCGAAGCTTACCAGTATCGGGTCCTTCTATCTGGCCTAGCACTGTCACCCCGCACATATAAAATGCACGGATGCAGCTCTGGCTCTATAATTCCAGGGCATCCGTATTCTGAATTGTATAGACAACTGGCTGATCCTAGCTCAGTCTTAATAGCTAGCGCTTCGACATCGGGATGTCATCCTAGATCATCTCCATTCTTTAGGATTGAGACTCAACGCCACGAAAGGCATTCTCTTTCCTGTTCAGAGGACAACATATTTGGGTGTCACATGGGATTCGATCACAAGGTGGGGCACAGCTGTTTCCCACTTGTGTCGAACCCATCCTCCAACACCCTGAAGGAAATCAAGCTAGGCCAGAAAGTGACTCCATCACTTTCAAAGATCTTTAGGTCTCATGGCAGCTGCGTCCATGGTGATACCTTTGGGCCTTCTGCACATGAGGGCGTTTTCAGTTGTGGCTAAGAGCCAGGGGATTTCACTCAAGGACCAATCCCCAGAGGCTAATAAGGGTAACGCGCCGGGGCTTCGTACCCTTTCTATGTGGTTCAGACCCCGGTTTTTGACTTTGGGTCCCACTTTAGGTTCGTCTTGTCGTCGCAGGATGCTAACGACAGACGCTTCCCTCACGAACTGGGGTGCGGTCTTGGATGGCCATCCAGCACAAGGGAGCTGGAGAGGTCATCTTCTCGCATGGCACAGCAATTGCCTCAAAATGATGGCTTTGTTTCTGGCCTGAAACACTTCCTCCAGCAGTTGAGAGGCTACCATGTCCACAACACTGTGGTAGTCTTGTACATAAATCGCAAGGGTGGACTGTGCTCGCGCCGCTTGAACAAGCTAGCGCACCAGGTTCTGCTTTGGGCACAGGACAAGTTCCTGTCCCTCAGAGCGATTTACATTCCGGGGCACATGAATGTAGGAGCGGACTTGCTATCCAGACAAGCTGTGACACATGGGGACTGGAAAATCCACCCCCTTTACTACTCTGACTCCTCCAGCTCCCCTGGGTCTGGACGCCATGGCCCACACGTGGCCCAGATTACGCCTTTATGCGTTTACTCTGATAGTTCTGCTCCCAGGGCTTGCGCCTCTTATCGATAGCGCCCCAGTGGCCGACCAGAGTGTGGTTCTCGGATCTAATATATCTCCTCGACGGCTCACCCTGGGTGATTCCAGTGAGGAGGGATATCATGTCTCAGGCGCAGGGGACAATATTTCATCCCCGGCCCGAGCTCTGGAACCTTCATGTCCACTGAAGGGGACCAACTAAGACATGCTGGTCTTCCAGCCAGCGTAATGGAAACCATTTCAAGTGCCAGGGCTCCCTTCACTAGAAGAACTTATGCCCTCAAATGGAATGTATTTGAAAGTTGGTGCATGGTAAGACATGTAGACCGCAGTCCACTGTCAGATTGTTTCAATGCTGGAGTTTCTGCAAGAAAAGTTGTCCTCTGGCTTATGCCCTAGTACTCTCAGAACATACATAGCCGCTATTTCGGCACGCTCTGACCGATGGGGTTTCTGTGGAAAAGCACCATTTAGCTGCCCATTTTATTCGTGGTGCTAAACGGTTGAGGCCGCCCACTAGAGCAATGGTCCCTTCATGGGACTTAGCTATCATATTCGAAGGCCTGGCTGACACCCCCTTCGAACCACTAGAGTCAGCGCCTGTCAGGCTTCTGTCTCTTAAGATGTTTTTTTCTTATGGCTATTATTTCTTTGAAGAAGATTGGTGATCTGCAGGCTCTGTCAGTCTCCCCATCCTGCCTAGACTTTGCCCCTGGGCTAGTCAAAGCTATTCTGCATCCTCACCCGAACTATCATCCCAAGGTTCCATTCTCGACCATGCACCCAGTCGTTCTCGAAGCCTTCTGTCCTCCGCCTTTCACAGCTCCGGAACAGGAAAGACTTCACTTACCGTGTCCAGTATGTGCTCTTCGGATTTACATCCACCGCACTAGCTAGTGGCGTAAGTCAGAGCAGCTCTTTATTTGCCATGGGGGTCGCAACCGGGGGGCGGCCGCCACTAGACAGACTCTGTCACACGGGATGAGAGATGCTATTGCCCTAGCCTATGAGGTGCGTGGAATCAGGGCTCATTCAACCAGGAGGATTGCCTCATCAATTGCTCTGGCAAGAGGCGTCCCCCTGCAGTAGGTGTGTGATGCGGCAGGCTGGTCCTCTCCACACACGTTTGTTAGATTTTATAGTCCGGATGTCAATGCTACTCCGGGCTCATGGATCCTTGCGTCAGCATCCCACAGCTACGTCTGAGACCTCCTTGACCTCCGTGTCTGGACCCCCAGGTTGTGCGCGCACACGCTACACAACCTGGGGGTCCAGACACTTGCAGTGCGGCGGCGTTGGCATTCTCGTTCCCATAGCGTTTTTACGCAGCATCGAGAATAGCTTTTGAAAGGGAACGTCTCGGGTTACTTAGCTGTAACCCTGTTCCCTGATAAAGCGGGAACGAGATGCTGCGTTTCAATGCTGCACTGCTGGCGTGCCTGGATGTCCTTCAGACAAAATTGACCTGAGGATGTTTCTGGTTCACTCCTATTTATAACCTGCAGGTGCACCTTATTCGGTGACGTCATGCCTGGCAGAGGTTATACTCCGAAGTATTTGACGGTTTTGACCTACACAGGCTTCACAACCGGAAACAAAGAGATGTTCCCATAGCGTTTTCACGCAGCATCTCGTTCCCGCTTTATCAAGGAACAGGGTTACAGCTAAGTAACCCGAGACAAACTGTGGACAATGTGAAACATGTATTGTTCACTGTTGAGTCCACCTTCACTGTTTTCCCACATCCGGGAGAGTTACGTTGTGGAGAAGCCCCAAAGAAGCGTACCACCCAGACTGTTGCATGCCCAGAGTGAAGCATTGGGGTGGATCAGTGATGGTTTGGGCTGCAATATCATGGCATTCCCTACTCCCTACACCATACTAATGAATTATTGTGGTCTAAAACCAGGCGTTTCAGTTTCATTGTCCTACCCCTGTATATTTTAGATCTTCTTAGTAGAAAACTCAAAATTCATTATAGTGGTTATGGTTCTCATATATAAATGATGATGATGCTCACTAATGCCTGTCCTACAATCCATGTAGCAGCTGCTTATTATACCACAGTTGTATTGGACTTGGTATAAGCCACCTTTAAGTTCAGTGTGAAAGGTTGAGGGCTGGAGCTCAAGTAACAGAGAGCATTGGGACAGGAAGGAATGACATGTTCCGGGGTCGTCATTGTATGGTTGAGGATTGGGCAGACGATTTTTGTGCCGAGTGAGGGTTGCCAGAGTGGAGAGGAGAGCAGAGCATATTTGTTGAAATTGAGTTGACAGCTGAGATAATGTCTGGGAGATTTGCTGGAGGTTTCGCTAATCAGAATTTATGAGGGCTCTTTGCTTGGCAACAGTCTGATGCAATGAACCCAATAGCAGACAAACAGTGGTCCTCAGTGCTTTATTAAAACACTGGAGCCTTAGTGAGCAGACGCAGTTTAGCTTCTTCTGAGAAAAAGGAGGTCAGTGCGCATATCTCCCCGATGTCCGGGTGGACATGCCCAAATGCGGATTGACAGACGAGGGTCAGTGTCACGAAGGCGTGGGGCAGTGTTGCGTCACCCTAACCCTAGGAATCCTTTCGTTACCAACAATCTTGGCAGTGATGGCACAACCACAATAGCACTTTGGTGCTGAAAGGTGATCCAAATAGTGTACAAAAAAGTGAGGAAACAGAATAATAAAGAAAGAAAGAAACAAACAAACAAAACAATAATTTACAAAATATATACAAAAATTTACACTCCAACTCAGCTCTCTCAACTACCACAAAAACTAACTCCGCTCCCATCTACTCCAACCAACAACCCTCTTCTTGGCATCAGCCGATGATGGCCTTATATGTAAGAGGCTCCGACTCCTGGAATATACCATCCTCAAATTTTCACATTGTCCCCTTTTTACCCACACACACTTCAGAGACAGTTAAATACAGTCAAACAGCATTTGTGCAAAATCATACTTCTCTTCAATATTCAAAATATATCATTAATACACAAACAATGCCTAAATATATCAACATGTAAATATACACAGAATGGTTTTTCCCCTGATTCAACAGCAATGCGCATGCTCAGGGCGGGAAATCCACGTATATCAACCCGAGGGTACTCAGAACTCTGTTTCCCCTAATGCCTTGGTGATGATGCATGCTGAGAAAGAAAATCGAGGAACAGACAGGGGCGATAACGACGCTAGGAAAACAAATGACAGAGCAAAACGCAAGGCACACAAGTGAGATTCTGCAGTACTGAATGGTTCCTTCAGCATGCTCATAAAGCCAAGAAATAATTGAATGATCTGGTTCAGGTGTGTGTGTGAACGACAGGTAAGGGCACAGGGAGAAAAATCTGGAATGGAGTTTAGGATTTGGAGGTACTACGTTGATCTGGGTGGCTTGTGATATTCACTAACACATATAAATTTGTTGAATTCAGGTGCTCCAATTATTTTCATGGTTACAGGAATAGGCATGCAGACTGCTTCTACAAACATTTGTGAAAGAATGGTTTGCTCTCAGGAGCTCATTGAAT
The DNA here is from genome assembly GCA_011419295.1 of Clarias macrocephalus. Classification (NCBI taxonomy): domain Eukaryota; kingdom Metazoa; phylum Chordata; class Actinopteri; order Siluriformes; family Clariidae; genus Clarias; species Clarias macrocephalus. The sequence goes on along the minus strand of JAAGKR010006338.1, from coordinate 32,001 downwards.
TTCCGAGTGGTACCGTGATAAGATGTCACCTGTGCAAGTCCAGCTGTGCTACTAAATATTTTGTTTATGAAATTATAACAAAGTGGAAGCGATTGGCAATGACAGCAACTCAGCCACGAAGGTTTAGGCCACGTAAAATCACAGAACAAGGTCAGAGGTCAACATAGTGCAAAAAACAATTAATTGTATAATTTTTCTTTTGCTAAAAAATTAAAACAGGTCCCACAGACCCGAACGCCACACAAGGGTTAAATCCTATGGATTCAGAATTGGATGTTACTCAAGTTTATATGCCTGTGAAGGCATGCAAGTGAATACTTTTGGCAATTTAGTGTATTTACCATTGTAAAATTATATCATGTTAAATTTGATTTACCATTTTTGAATTTGAATGTCAAAGTGTCTGCTGTAAATCACATGCATATATTCTATATGTGTAATGTATATATTCAACAAATGCATGTTTATTCTGTAGACAAATTTAAAAATAAAAAATTTAATAAAAAATTATTAAATATGGTGCGCAGCATAAAAAAACAATGTTGCAAATATGTAAAGCCTGGATGGTATGAATGACATATTGAATGATACATTAAAACAGGATAAAGAAGAAAACAAACTGACCCACAGAATTACTACAATGTAATGTTTATTTTTCTAGGTGGCATTATAGTTGACACCATGACGCAACGTTGATTATTTAATGATGTTTCTTTTTATCTTTTGGACTATTTATCCATTATAAATAAATAGTTTACAGGTCAAGGTTTTCCTATGCAATACAACTAGAATTCCAGGTGTTACATACAGTACAGGCCTGTTAAATATAGTAAATAGTTGTTGTTTTTTGTTGTTGTTGTTGCTTTTTTCTTTGTCAAATGCTGTGCATAGTTAATGCCACATACTGTACAGCAGCCCCAACAAAGAAAATGTGTGCAGAAAAAAAACAGAATAATAAATAACTGTAATTGTTTAACTCACTCTATTATCATACTCCCTCTCATTAGCAGCAAAACAGGGCAAAATACAAAAGAGTCTGGTTGCCATAGGAACCAGTGTGGCAAAAAAAAAAATGCCTGTGAAGCTCTCTCTCCTTTTTTTCTGTGTGTATTTAATTAAGGAGGTCAAAACACTGATGTGTGTGCTGTCAAATTTTCACATGCTAATTTTTCAACATTGGAACCTTGTCGTAGAGGGAAGAATTTCCATCAATCTCCTGCCCTACGTTAGGCACACTAATGGGGTCAGATGCATGAAGCTTTTCTCTCCACTACCATCTTGCTGAGCAGCCTTGTGCAGGTGTTAAATCTATAAGGTTGTCCCACCTTCAATATTAGTGACTACCATAGTGTATAATTTTATGAGTACTATCAAACAGCCGCATAGTTAAATCTAAATATAAATGAGTGAAGGAGATTTATCTGGTTTGTTTGTTTTTGTTTGTTGGTTGGTTTTATAATTTCTCTATAATGAAAGTACACTATATTACTCACAGTTATGATTGGTTGGGTAACATGTAAAACAGCTGTGCAAATACTATTTGAGATATAAACAGCACTTTACTATGAAATAAATAAATAATTAAATAAATAAGCAATACACTTGATGCATTTCATTTACTGTAAATAGAGAAAAATAGAGTATTCTAAATAAAGAATATGAAATTAGAATATAATAATAAAAAGAAAAATAAAGTATGGAAAGAAATATAAAATATGAGAGTATAATAAAAATATATGAGTATAAAATATAAGTGTATAATAAAAATTATACAATATAGAAAATATAACTGTATAAAACTTTTGGCTTTAAAATTTACATTATGTACAAGTAATCAAAATGGAATTGAAATAGAAATTTCCAGTCATAATAGTGTGAAAAGTATTTGCAAATGAGATAAATTTGCAAATGTGTGAGTGGTATATGAGTAGGAGCAGAGTTTAGTCCTGAGTTGTGTTGTGATTGAGAGTCTATATAGCCTGCGGGAAGAAGCATCTCCTCAGTCTCTCTGTGTAATTGTAAATAACAATTACAATAATAAAAAAAAAACATTTACATGCTTTTTACACACGAATATCCCATCCAACAAATATTACACAGTTTTTCATATAAAACAAGTAGCAACGCTAGATCAGCTTTTTTTTTCTTTTTTTTTTAAACCCTTGATCTGTCAGCTTTGTTTTTTTGTTTTTTTTAAAACTAACACACAAACATAAATAGGCATTTATCAGTCGATTAAGCATCATTACTACAAGTATAAAATAAAGGCACGACTCACATCCAGTCAGCAGCTCCACTTGCCATAAGAAGTGCTGGAAAAGACTCGTTGAGAATGGTCCAATCACATGAGCTCAAATATTTAAAAACAATATTGATTCACTAAGAACAAAAGTGGGAGGGTTCGGGTCGCTCAGTGCTGCGCCCGAAGGATGATTTGAAAAGATCCAATTAGAGCTCAGTTTTAAATCACATGCTTTTCAAAAATGTACGTGCCTACGAGTCCATAGACACTCGTTTGTCTGATGCCCCGCGTACACTAACACAAATGAACGTAATACAGTTTAGATTTTTTTTATTGCAAATAAATTATATTAAGAAATACAGGGGAATACTGCGCCTAAATGACTTTATTTCAATATTAAAATAAATAAATATTATGTTAAATAATTACATGTTAAAGTACGATTCTTCTCTGCCTAACTTTAAGGGGAGGCGGCGCCCCTGCGCCCCGTATTGACCGGGACATCAATCTGGAAAGGGCTATAAAATAATTTCCAAACAATTTGTAGTTAAACATTCTACAGTGTGAAAGATCATTTGCAAGTGGCGGATTTAAGACAGTTGACAATATTCTTAGGACTGGACGTCGCAACACATTCACCCCACTGTCAGACTGTACTACAATAAATACAAGAAAAATACAAAAAACATAACAGTAGAAGACCATAATTAGTTCCACACCTGTCAGTCAGAACAAGAATCTTAGGCTTTCAGGGGCCCAGGGTCAACCTTTTTTTTTATTTTTTATTTGAACCTTTTTATTCTTAAGTGTTTATTTACTTTCCTATTATATGTATAATCTGCCTTACACCAACGCTAGCAAGAAAGAAAGAAAGAAAGAAAGAAAGAAAGAAAGAAACACAGAGTCATTGGGTCTTTCAATTATTCTGTAAAAAATAAATATTATTCTGTGAAATGTAAACTTTCCTGCTACTGTATCTTGCTATCTTTCTGTATCATTTTCTGTACCATTATCTATCACCCTTTTACTGTATTTGACTTAACATTTGAACACAGCACAGTAAATGAATTACTAATACCCAATTTTTATAGAAAATATAAATCAAAACTTTGGTTAATTAAGTTAATTATGTGCTGAAAATTGGATTGGACAGGTTAAATGACAACCTGTTCCTGCATTAAAGGTTTTTGAAAGATTCCAAGAAACCTTTTTGGTGACCAAAGCTGTCCTCACAAATACACATAACCCAGCTACTGAAACAACCATGTCCTAAGCCCATTTCAGTTGGTGCTTCTTGACCTTACTTAAGGTAGAGAAGTTAATAAGAATCCATTTTAAAAAGTACTTTGCCTGTTAAGCTAGGGCAGGAACTATTTGAGAATATTCTATATGTTTTTGGGATGCATTTATTCTAATTTAGCAGCATTAAATAGAATTTACAGTGCTCATTATGTACTGTAGGAGTCAGCACTACTGGGAAGCTGTTCGACAAATATTTTCAGATTGTTTCTTGTTTGTAATCAATAGTTGCTTACTTACTGACAAATAAATCATATATTAGCTTCCAATAAGAAACAGTGATAAAATAATCACAGAAGGACATAACATACATTTATTATAATACTGTTGATGAAACTGAAGTCCCATGTAGATTGTTCTGAGGTTATTTAGTTTCCTACCCTAACATGTAATTATTCACATAAATTTACTTTTCCAGCAACAAAATGTCTAAAAGACAAAGATAATAAGGATAATTATGTCAGCACTGTGCTAGCTGTTCTGTTGTTCATAAGAGACATCTTGTCAACACTTTGTGACCACCTGGAGGATAGTGAATCTACATGATATGTCTAACTAGCAGCAGGTTGCAATTAATTGAGACTGTACCCTTATTATTTTGCTCGTTTGCCAAAACTGGTTGTCAGCTTATTGCTAATGAGCTGCCAAGGTCGTTGGCTAATGTTACTGAACACCACTTAAATTTCACATGGCGAAAAGGAAACAAATCACATTCAAGGTCTGCCTTTAAAACTTATTGCTTAAAAAGTATGTAAAGTAATATGTAAAACAATGTATGATTATGTATAATGGTTTACTCTTGTTTTAAAAATTAACTACAGAAATCAATATAAGACAGGTAAGTGCTTCATGGGGGCTCACATTTGTCACTTTATTTCTGTACAATATTGAAGCCATCATGATATTTTGATGATGAATGGAGAAGGATTATTACATTTTATTGAACGCCTAATGGTATTTATTAATTATGTATTCGGTTGTATTAACTCTTAGTAGCTCAACACTATAGTGCAGTAGATAAGGTTATTGGACAAGTTATATGTTGGACAAGGCTTTAAAATGTGTATGCTTTGTTGCACATTTTATTTTCTCTGGGTCAGACCAATCCTTTATTACAGCTTAATTCCTATGTATTGTGGAATCATGTTGTCCTCTTCAGCCTGTCAAAAATACCAGTCTCATTAGGTCCCACCTGTGTGCATCTGTTAGAGAGCAGCAGTCTGGATCAGAGCAGTGCCTGGGTTAATGTTTCCCAACTTAAATGCCTGCTTCAATTTCAATCAATAATTTCTCCTTTATATTGACTGCATTAATTGCCTTCTTTTTGTAATTATTATTTTAATTTCTTCTATTTTACATAAAGATAAAAATACTGTAAGATCATTGACTCAGGTGGCACCACAAACATGAGGTGAGATCTTACAAGAAAAGGGTAGTTTTATTTAGGATATTGGGAAGAGGGAAGGGAACTGAGGATGGAGTAAGGAAAAGAGGGGAAAGAAAAAAGTGAGGTTGGCATGTGCAGTTCCAAGCAGTGCCCAGCTGGCAGAGGGGCACTTGGCTGGAGAATGTAGGCAGTGATGGAGTGGCAGAGTGTAATGACATGGGCACCGGCTCCTGCCGGCACCTTCGTCACAGCGGGCGCGATCACTCCAGCCTTTCTTTTTGTTGGGACGCAAGCAGACACTCGATAGGTGTGCTCAATGCTGCGGCAGCTCGTGTAGGTCTTTGCTTGACGTCATTCCTTAGAGCCTCACCCTTTTCCAATGCCGAGTTGATCAGCGGTATCTGGTCCAAACGCCCTTGCTGACGGTCCAAACACCGTAAGCTGTTGCACGTAAATCGATGGTAAGCAGGCGCCCTGAGCTTGAACAGGTGCAGTGAGTGTTCCATCTAGCTGCCTTTTGTAAGGGACTACCACCAGAGGTCACTGTGCACACATGTTTGTTTTGTAGTTTTTGTTAGTCGACTCAGTTTCCCAGAAGCCACCTCGGTCAGGTGATGCTGGAGCTCACCTAAACTGAGGCGGCTCATTAGAATTGTTATAAATAACTGGATGTTCTGGGAAACTGGGTCGAGCATTAATCTTGTCAGTGGGCATGTCTTTTGGTTTGATTCTGTTTTGATTTGGTTATGTTTTATTTTCCTTATGTTACTTTACTTGGGCTCTGTTTTGTTCTGTGGTTTGAGTATTGTGTGTAAGTGTGTTTTTAGGTTTATTTTGTGAATTTGTATGTGTACTGTGCAGTGTGTTTTTGGTGGGTTTCCAAGGCCTCCAGTGGGTCTGCCGTAGTTTCCTGTATGCTCCCCTAGTTTCATACATGCTCCCCTAGTTTCTTGTTTTGTTCCCTAGTTTCTTGTTTTGTTCCCTAGTTTCCTGTGTGCTCCCCACACTTCCTGTGTGCTCCCCACACTTCCTGTGTGCTCCCCACACTTCCTGTGTGCTCCCCACACTTCCTGTGTGATCCCTTAGTCCCTAGGGTGGGCCCCTGGCCTCTAGTGTGTGGGAGTGTTCCCGTGCAGTCCCTAGTCTTCCCGTCCCGTACAGTCCCTAGTCTTCCAGTCTTAAGCCTTCGTGTCAGTCCTAAGCCGTCTGAAATGCTTGCAATCATGTGGACTGCTAAAAGAGACTGTGCATGTGCGTTCTGTTCAGAGTCCAAGTATGTTTTGTTCGTTCCTTTTTTGTTAAATTAAAGACTTGTGGTTTAAAAACAACCCCTCTGCACTTATGCTTGCTTTCGCTGCCCATGGCACTAACACCTGTCCGAACTGCAAGACATACCGGTTCGTGACACCTTTATGGCGTCGGGGGTGGCGAGTGAAGACGATGATGCACAAGGTCACCTGACCTGGCTTAAAAGCACACCTCTTAGAGAAAAAGCTCAAGGATGAGAGAAAGTATGGTTAATCAGCACTGAGTCGCAGTTACAATAACCTGGACTTTGGACTTTCAAATGATCCACCTGCACACCTTCATTTGTAAATATTATCATTCTTGTTTTGCTTTGCCATCCACTACCCTGAAGCCGTTCTTATTTGGAAAGCCAATTCTTGCCTCTCTCCCAAAGCATACCTATTGCCTTGAGTGGATGACCTTATTGAGTGCCTGAGAACAGCACAGATCTAATCAAGGGGCAGTTAGCTTTCACAGCTGAAGCTAAAGAAAAGCTACAGTACTGAACAGGGTTACTGGCAGTATAGAGTCCTCCCCTTCAGTTTAAACATTTATTTTTAGTGCAATTAATGGTAGGCGGCACGGTGGTGTAGTGGTTAGCACTGTCGCCTTGCACCGCCAGGGTCCGGGTTCGATCCCCGGCCAGGCTCGATTCCAGTCTCCGTGTGCATGGAGTTTGCATGTTCTCCCCATGCTTAAAAAAGCTTTAGCTTTTTTATAGATGGTGTGATATTTGCTTCCAGAATTTGCTGGTATTTAGTGGAATTCATTCTTCCCTCCACCTGTGCAATGTTCTGTTGCATACTTCTGATGTTGGATTTTATGATGGGGACGCAGGTATGGTTTTCTTCTGCTGAAGTCTTTTAATTCTTGTACTTGCAACTTCCATGAAGGTCTTGTCTCTGCAAGCATCGCTGCACAGTGAAACGGTGCACCACCACTCCTGAGTCAGCTAAATCTTCCTGCAGGTTTTTTTCAGTCAAATGGGGATTTTAATTTGTCTTTTTGACCAGCATATGAGCAGGTTGCTCCAAGAGTTTTCTTGGTCTTCCAGATTTCATCTTGACCTTCCCCTCAACTGCCATCTCTTAATTACATTTTTTAGTGAAAACTGCAAGCTGACAACACTTTGCTATCTTATTGTAGCCTTATCCTGCATTGTGGGCATCAGTAACTTTAATTTTCAGAGTCTTACACTGCTGCTTGGAGGAACCCATGGCTGTTGAGTGTCTGCAAGTGTGTGCACAAGGTTTGAAGAGTCAAAGTATTTGTAAAGCTTTGAAACTGGCATTTCCTAATGACAGATTTTGCATGCATCAGATCTAACGAGCTGATTAAGGTCTGAAACCTTGTAAAAAGACTCTGAGACTCTGGAACTCTTAAGGTGTCCAAACCTTTGTATAGGGCCATAATAATGTTTTTATTTAAAAAAAAAATTTGTTCAATTTATGGCATAAGATTTAACTATGCATCAATGTTTGCTGAAAATATTGTGAATTTTTTCCATTTCCAAGAGAGATATGATAACATCTTTTCAATTAAAAAATCACCAAAATCTGTTATTTATCAAGGGGTGCCTAAATGTTTACACAAGACTGTATATTACTAACCTGCCTCTGTTTAAAGCAAAACTTAAAACTCATTTATTTAGAATGGCTTTTGATATTTTATGATTTTATTAGTTTTTTATAATTTTGTGTTTTTTTTTATTCTATTTTATAGAATCATTTTTATGCCACCTGGGGCTGACTGAAGCACAGTCCCTGGTATACATATATATCAGCTGCGGACTGTTAAAGCCACAAGAAAAAGTAGTTAAATCATTCCACACCTTCCCACCACCACCAACAAAAAAAAAAACAGGTACACACTTTTCTAACGCTAGTGGGGTATTATTGTCATTTTGTGCCTAACATCTCCTCTGTGACAGCACCAGAGATGGAAAACGAAAAAGGAATTTCAACAAGTTAAAACTTACCCCACCAGCTCCCCCATCTTCTGGAACACCAACTTTGACCGCCCCTTCCTAGTGCACACTGATGTGTCTTTCCCAGGATATTGATGGTGAAGAATATCTAATACTGTATGTGAGTAGGAAACTTGCTGCTATTGTGTGAGAGGTCCTTGCCATCAAGATGAAAACAGATGGCCCCTCAAGGTTCCATGCATTCTTTTTTTAACTTGGTATGAGCTTCTCCTGCCTGGCCCGTTGATTACCCAAGGTTGGCTGCCACTACTCTCAGAGGCCTCAAAGTTACTTTCTTGACTACTCCTCACCTAGATGACCAATCCAAAATGTGTTTACTTCAACTTTTAACTCATAAAATACCTTTCATAGACGTCTTTACGTTTCGTATATTGACGGACCTGACACTAGTCTCAGAAAATGTTGTTTGTATGTTTGTCTGACAGAATTTAAAATAACTTTTGCAGTACTTGGGTATTTGCCTGGAGTTAAACCTGGCTATAAATGAAATAAAAATTTGGTGTTGAGTTATGAGCAGTAATGTGCCAGATTATGTTGCAGCATCAAATACAGCACAGAACTGGCTGGACAGAATTTAATGACTTTTCCAAAGTTCTTGGAAATGCCTGAAGTTTAAGCTGCAGCATGAGTGAAATAAAAATGTTGAATGAATGCGATGTTATGAACAATTATGTGCTAGATTTAATAATCTACTTTAAGGCCATGTCCACACATAGCCAGGTATTTTTAAAAACTGCGATTTTCTACTTTTTTAAATTCAAAAATTTTTTTAAATATATTTGAAAATGCAAATATATTTGCGTGAAAATGCAAAATGACCTTAATCAACAGGGGGCCAATCAGAAGCCTAGACAAAACGTCATTACCGATTGCACTTTGTCTCGTCCAAAACCGCCGTCGCTGTCTGTGGGGTCTGTATTGTCGGAGTTTTGTATGTAGCAGCAGTGAGCTTTATAGTACATTCAGGCAGGTCTGTTCGTAACATAATGTGTGAGTAACTGCACATGTATATACATGCATGTAAAGTCCAGTAAGCAACGTTAACACAGTCACTAGTTTACTGTATGTAAGTCCACTATTGCAAAATATCCTCATAAAACAAAGCTGACAACAAGGAGACTAGCACACAGACATCGACATCATCGGGACATGTTACAACAAGCCCTGTCCACACAATACACTAAAAACAGAGTTTTGGAATATCCTCACTTTGGACAGTGTTTTCATTGACCAAAACTGCGTTTTCGTGTGAACGAAAGGCCAAAACACGATAAAAATCTGCTCAATGTAAACAAACATCTCCACCGATAGATATTAATTAAAAATTCTAAACTGAACAGCGCTGAAGTGGTATAAGTCAATTTTAGCACACTGGAGTCATTTTAAAGATTTTCTAAATTTTGTACAATTTCCTAATATTTAGCCACCAATAACATATCATTTTGTCACACCAAACCAAATTTTGTGAAATTAAACTTTAAAACTATAAAGGGTTTTACCTTTGTTGCAGTGGACTTCAACCTGAATTAATATCACTGATTAAATTAAAGCTGAATATTTTAAGCTTTTAACTTTTTAACTATTGCTACAAACTATTCTCCCATCAACGGCAGCCACTTCAGCTATCATATAGTAAGGCTGAAATAAATAAATAAATAAATAAATAAATAAATAAATATCAAATGCTGCTTGGACAATTTGCTGCCAACCACACACACTGTTTAGGAGACATTTTCATCAATTTTTTCTGGCAGATTTGCTTGGCTCTTTTAGGTTGGTTTAATGTTTGCCGATTCTTCTGACTGTTCATTTTTTTCAACTTTGTTTTTTTCTGGTTGGTGTACCTAATTTTCTGTTGGCCAACTACGTTTGTAACACACAGTGCACACACTGATTTGGAAAACCAATATTGAACTAAAACACTTTTTTTTATTACTCAACATATAGCACCTGATAAACAATCTAAAAACTGTGCATACTGTAAGGACTGGCAGGCCACCTCAAATAGAGCCGTGAACTTGTCACCTTCCAGTAAAACGGTGCCCTGCTGCTACCGTTATCTGTGGTGTAACACAGCTGGACACGTGACCTGGTCAAAAGAGGAAACCCAGATGGCTTTAACCACCCCTCCTAAGTGGCGCAAATCAGCAAGGAGAGGAAGAGACAGTTCACGACATCAGCAAATAAGGAAAGAAAAGGTTACTCTTCTCCAACTCAGATAGAGCAGATCCTTAAAACCAACTTCCTTGCACAAGAAAAAAGCATCTCACACCCTCACTCAAAACGGTGTAGAGCAGAATGAGTCCCTGGAACAGGGAAGTTTCACAACCCCCTGGCATTTGCTGACCCCCCGGAGTGAGTTTCCTGCTTCACCCAGAACAGAGAACATACAAAGTTTTAGGGACTTTAACTTTAATCAGTTAAAGTATGCCACTAGGGCATATATAATATATATTCAATATATATGTATAATCAACCTGTACAGCCCTTGCTATAGATAAAGGTATGAATAGGTATAGGAGACAGGGGATGTTTGTTTGGTATCAAATGAAAGCTCTGTGTATTCAATGAATGTTGATATGCATGAAATTTTAGTTATATGAACCAGACTCATGTTAATACAATTTACCTAAATTACTACAATCCCACTGAGATGGCCTCCCACGTGACCGACCAAAAGGCAGGGTAATGTATGCACGAAAAAGAGGAACCATGCGGGGCGTGGCTACCATCTCTGATTGGGATTAACGGCTGTGGGACAGACCTGCACCATGAGATTAAAAACCTAAGGTCCGAGCAGCCTCAGCATGTTTTTGAACATCACGCCATCTGAAGGAAGCAAGCGGACACCTCTCTTTCTCCGCTCTCAACTGACACCTGAACTCTGACTTCTGACCTGCGCCGCCCAACCAGCAACGAACCAGCAACGAGCAACGCCGTGGTTCCCTTAGCTGAAGGCAAACCAACGAGAACAACCGTCACGTAACGCAAGTAAAACGAAGTTTCATACCTTGCTGAAAGTGGTGCGTGATTCATAACTAAACCATAAGATTGAACCCAAGGCCTCATGTGACTTTCTCAGTTCTAGTAAACCTAAACAGAAGAACATCCTCAACTTTCATCCTATAAACTGTTCGTGTGTGTGTGTGTGTGTGTGTGTGTGTGTGTGTGTGTGTGAATGATTAAATAGCTTGGTTTCATGTAACGTAGATTAGTTCAATAAATTCTTGCTTCTTATATAAAGAACTGTTGTCTTGGTCATGTATTTTAAAGTCTAAACATTTGCCCAGATCTTACGTTACCTTGCTCATAAATTGGTAAATCCCTTATTTTGTATTATCATCGTTGGCCAGGGGATAAACAGGATTGGTAAGATACACTCACTCATGCTATACGGCGGACGGATAGCAAAAAAAGTGTATGCAAATTTTTTTTTTCAATTTAAACAAATTACCCCGAATCGTTAAATATTCGATTCATCTCTGACCCGGAGGTGAAACCCTACACATAAATACATCTCTTCCAGAACCCCACCGTTAAACATCTCTTTTTCCAGACCTGTGGGTGCCTTTAATAGTAATATTCCATGTCAAAGGTGACATAAGCATAAGCTTTGCACACACAATAAGAACCTTAAAAATTACAGCAAGCTTAGCACATACCCTCTCTTGCACATTGTACTTAAGAATGCTCTGTCAATTGCACCAAGAATGACTGCTGGTAGGATTCTAAAAACTAAAAAAAAATCAGCAAACAGTATCAGACACCTTGCTCATAAAACCAACAGAATTCTGGTCAACTGAAATAACAAACAACGTATAAAGCACTTCATGCTGCGGATCTTTTCAACAAAAAACAAGTACATCTTTTAACAGACATCATGAAAAGCTTTAGCATGAACTCTTTAAGGGAAATTCACTTTCTGCAAAACTCCTATCTGTCCTTATTCAGGGATTTTGAGGCAAGACAAATTAAAAACTGTGTTATTTCAATGGCATTGCATGATGAAAGGTTAATGGTTGCCATTCCTTTACAGTGTTTGTTCATTATCCAAATGCCAAACAGGCGAGGCTTAATCAACACTCTCCACTATGCATGGGAGTTACGTTGCTAGATCTTGAATACGTTCATTAGATTCCTCATGTTTTATTTAAGCAATCAGCCCGCAATCTACTCCTATTCAAGTCAGTAAGTGGTTGCTTTGATCGAAAAACAAGAGCACAGAATGATATTTATGATGATGGTGATGATGCCCTGGCAGTGTGAAGCCTCTCGCAGACGATGATGACTTATACAACTGAAGATGGGTTATTTGCCATGGGTGAATTATTCAGATGAGAGGAATTATGGTTTTGTCAGACTTCATTGCCTCTAAAAATGTGAATTTTGTGTTTGTATTCTTTGCATTATGAATCTTATATGGTGTAAGATCTGCACTTTTTTGTTTGCTTGGTGGTGATTATTCAGGTTGTTGAGCTGTTGTGAGCCATCTCTGCACGAAACAACAATATATTGATAGCCTTAGCAAATGAATCAGAGGTAAGGCGTTGCTTTGGCATTGCTGGCATTTAATTTTTAGATGTGTTCAGGCAAGTCATTCAGTATTATAAAAATGAAAACCAGTATAACAGGAACAAGAGTGCTATTGCTGCCTTAAGTCTGGATTTTCATCTTCTGTATTGTTTCATGATTAATTTAGACAAATGTATCTAAATTTACAGTAGAATACTGACATTAAAAACATCTCTGTTCAAGGTTGAAGTAGAGCCAAAGGATATTGCAGCAATACGGAGAGGATGGTACGACTTTTCTAAGGAAAGGATGGCAATCGCTCACAGGGTAACAAGAGAGAATTGGTGTGCGGGAAACGTCAAATTTTTTGATTGATTACTGTTAGGTCAAAGGTCATCGTAATTCATAACTATATTGACCGCTCAAGGTCAAAGGTGACATATGGAAGGTACATTAAGGGGTAGTTGTTTCTTTATAGAGTTGTTTAAGTCATTAAGAATGTTGTTGTCTTTTTTTTCCTGTGAAAGTAAAATCTTTTCACATTTGGCTGTTGGTGGACGGGGGTGGGGGTAGTGTGGGTGTGGTGGTGATGGGTGGGGGCATGTGTCTCCCGGGGTGTGAAGTGAAGAAATTTCGTTTTCTAAAAAGTTAATTTTGTAAAATAGTTATCTTTAATACAACAGGAACAAGCAAATCAGGTAAAAAAATATTTTATCAGGTATCAGGTACTTCAATCTGGTACTTTAATCTGATCTCAAAAAGACTTTTATAAGGCAGGGGTGGTTGTAAACACCCTTAATGACTTGAGCCGTCAAAATTAGGTTGACGTTTTGTATATCCCGGAGGAAAGAAAAATATTTACACAACAAAAAACATTTACTTTCATGGGAAAGAAGACACCAAACTTCCTTAATGACTTAAACTTGTGAAAACTATTAAGAGACAACTATGCCCCTAACACCCCCTTTGATATATCAGCAATCAATCAAAATTTGACGTTTTGTATACCCCGAAGGAAAGAAGTAGAAAAACATTTACTTTCTTAATGACTTAAACATGTGAAACCAATTAAGAGACAACTACCCTTAACACCCCCTTTGACCTATCAGCAATTGATAAAAATTTGACGTTTTGTATATCCCGGAGGAAAGAAAGTAATATACATTTACTTTCAAGGGAAAGGTGACACCAAACTTTCTTTATGACTTAAACAACTCTATAAAGAAACAACTACCCCTTAACCTTTGACCTTGAGCGGTCAATATAGTTATGAATTATGACCTTTGACTTAACAGTAATCAATCGAAAAATTTGACGTTTCCCGCACAACATATCTCTCTCTATAACATACTACCATACTATCACCTACTAGCATGTGTTTGGGTGGTGTGAGAAAATGACAGACCCTGAAGAAAAATAACAAAGATGCTTAGAGAATATGTGAAACTCAAACAGTCAGACCCAAGCTCAGACAGCACACACCGACAGAAACTTGAGGTTGGCATCAAAGTATTACCAGGGATGCTACCAGGGATGAAAAGTCAATTTATGGGATAACCTGGTAATTTAAGTACACTCAGGTAGTCAGCTGATTTTATTTTAAGGCCACATAACATTACTGAGCTTAAACCTTACCAACTGAGCAATCCCAGATCATAACACTGCCTTGCTTCTACAGTGGGCAAATTGCATTTTGCATTGCTAAAGACAGCCAACAGAAAAATTAACGTGAGATCTTAATTTTTCCGCCGACCATCCCAGGAAAGAAAAGCAAAAACATACCATTGCTGCAAAGTTGAAGTTCATTTAGAGTTACTAGCCTCAAAAACCATCATTTAACAGCACCTACTTAAGTAGTAGACATATGTCAATATCAGCCTTTTGAATTAGAGATTATTGCATATTTTGGATGCCTTCAGCAATGTAGAAGGAAGTAAAAATCAGGAAAGACCATGTAATTAGGTGTGCTAGGTGAATCTGTGTGTGTGTGTGTGTGTGTGTGTTTTATATACAGCTCTGGAAAAAAAAGAGACTGCTGCAATTTGCTCCAGGAAACTTCTGGATGTCATCACCTCGTTTTACACAGTAACACTCCTCCTCCCTCTCCCCACCTCGCTTTCTAAGTTTCACAACAAACACACACACACAATGGAAGCGCCGTTTTAACGGAAAAAAAAGAAATCTCTCTGACACTGGCGTGAGCGCATACTAACAGAATCACCAGCACCTTACCTTTGAAAAGAATCGCAACAGAGTGGAGTTTCTGTGTGCGTGAGTGAAGCCGGGGAGTGAAAAGAGTGTGTGTCGGTGTGTCGGTGTGTGTGCGTGTGTGTCGGTGTCAAATTACGCGCGCACACACATAGGAGATGCTGAAATAAAGAGGGAGATGTTGATTATACCAGTAAGAAACGAGCACTAAGACCCAGGGGAGCAGGGAAGACGATTACCCACAATCCCGCAGCACAAGAGTGACGCTCGGTGTCAAAATAAGAGGCCCATGCGTGATACATGATACTCGGCACTCGTAAACCAACACTTGCTCGTTTTTTAAATCAAAATTTATTCAAAATCTTAGCTCGTCTTGCGGAACACTCGTAATCCATGTTACTCGCAATCCAAGGTTCCACTGTATTTGCTTTTTGTTTTATTTGAGTTATTAAAGCTCTGCAAATACTGTATGACTTTGGGTTATTTTGATGTGTTGTGATGTTGTCATTTCCTTTAATTATATACACTAAATAGCAATAGTTATATTTTTAATTTAGGAGACATACCATCAGCAGTTCATAAAAAAAAAATAATAATAAAAAAACTGTTCATCTCACCGATACATGCACATGTAAGAAAAAAAAACATAAACTGACTATTTTGCAGTGGTCTCTTTTTTTTTTCCAGAGCAAACATGCAGTTTTCTTTATTTGCAAGTGTTCAATGAACAGTGTTCAATGAAGTATGCAGTCTGAAGCTTAATTGTGGCAGCAGAGGCGCCTAGGGCTGGGTAGCAGGTCCACGGGGCATAAGTGGGTGCAGGTACAGTCCTGAGAGTCGCGGCACAGCATGCCGAACAGGCGAGGGACATTGTACTGAGCAGTTGGTGCATGGCAGGCAGCTTATTTCTAGGTGAAATTTGTCCCCAACTCATGGAGTCTGTTGAAACAAAAGATGCATGTAACTGAACATTATGAAAAAATCTACTCACCGGTGGCAGTGGAATGATGAGTGCTGAGTGCCCTTACGCCCAAGGCCCAACCACTTTCTACATGCACAGGGCCTGACAAAAGCAAAAAAAGCTAAGGCTCTGTGTGCTACAATTGGCAGGTTCAAGAGAAGGTGTCTGACATGTGCCTGCACATGTCAGACGCCTGTAAACATACATCCCCCACACCGCCACCCTCCCCCTCATGCTCGCCAGGTGGCGAGAACATGGCGTACATTCTTAACGGTCCATCTGTGTTTCTGTGTTGTGATCGAGTCCCATGAACCACAGGAAACTGAGAAATCCTGTACTGAGCGAAACAACCTTGTTATTTAAGTGTTGATTTCTTTCGCCCTTGCCAGCCATTGTAAAGGAGCATGATTAGTTATCAAGGTGAAGTGCTACCCTTCTAGATAATACTTTAGCTTCTCTATTGTCCAGTTAATGACTAGGGCCTCTTTCTCTATTCTGGCATATTTACGTTCAGTGGGTGAGAGTTTTCTACTCACTTACAAGATGGGATGTTTTTCACAATCAAATTCCTGAGACAGGACTACCCCGAGCCCTGTCTTGGAGACGTCTGTGTGGACTAGGAATGGGTGGTCGAGGTTGGGGTTCTGGAGGACGGGCAAACTGGTGAGGTGGGCCTTGAGTTGCTGGAACGCTCTTTTCACCTTCTCCATCCAGCACACCTTCTCCAGAAGACACTTTTTCAGGAGATCTGAGAGGTGTGCTGCCATAGCGGGGACAAAATGGTGATAATAATTAGTGAGATCCAGAAAGGTAATTTAGGGTAATCTTTGTTTCTGGTTATGGGTCAAACGGCCTCCATTTCTTCTCCTGTGTTCAATCTTATATCCAAGGTACTGTGCCTTGGCCAGCCCCAAGTGACATTTCTTTGGGTTTGTTATGCGCCCTGCCTTCCACAACTCCTCAAGTACCTTTTTGAGGTGATGATCCTCACAGCTACTTTAATGGATAACATTAGTCATTGAAAAGATTCTGGCATGAAGACTGAAGGGGAGAACATGGTACTGCCAGTGGCTATAGTCAGTGCTGAACACGTTGTTTTCCTTAGCCTAGGCATGACGGCAGACTTCTAGGGCTTGGAACAGCCACTGTCGGACAATTGTGCCAGGCAACATTTTAACGTTATGATGTACCAGATGCTCATGCATCACCCCCATTTGGTGGAGAACACATCAGTAAACTGTTCCACTAGCTCACTAAGCTCCTGATTCAAAGTGGGTGTCAGTTCCTGTCTGCATTGTACCAGCTCGTGGCCCTGCACAGCAGAGGAAAGAGAAGTAAGAGCCAAGATGCGTGGTATTTATTCAATTCACCTTTTTATTAAATTGATATGATACAGGTTGGTGCTTTTCCACTTACCCGGCAGTTGTAGTCTGTAATTCACTGGTCCGACTCTTTCCATTACTGTAAAAGGCCCCAATTAGAAACAATACTTCATGCTGGACAAACTGGTTTGTTTTAGAGCAAAAGTTAATTGTCATTTGTGTGTTTTTAAGTGAAATATTATATGTTTAAATACATAACCACAGCGCGAAATAAAGTTGTTGTATAATAATTATAGTGTTGAGTGTTGTATTGAAAGTGTGATCGTGTAAAAGTCATAGATTACAATAAAAATTTTAATCCATAAACTACTAGAGAAAATATACTTGGACCAACTTGATTTTTAAGTGATTGATAACTTGAAAACTTTTGCTTGTAATTGCAGTAATAAAGTATAGGGAATTTAATTTAAAACTAACTTAAGCAACTTAATATTTATGAGCAGTATGCTTAGACGGTTGTGTCAGGAAGGGTATCCGGCATAAAATCTGTGCGAAGCTTGTGTATGCAGACTGAACGGTCCGCTGTGGCGACCCCTTGGTGGGAGCGGCCAAAAGGCCACCACTACCACTTAAAAACTTGTGTTTGCACTGCTAATAATTAGGTATGGGTTAAATAAAAAAGCATTACATTTAATGTTAATGTTTAATATTAATTGCGCTTACTCAATGTAGTTCAACTTAATTTTGCCAGATAGTCCCCCAACTTAAAAAGGTTGATGCAAACTGTTGCATTGTTTTTTTTTTTGTAATTCAATTAGATTTTATTTGTATAGCGCTTTTAACAATTGACATTGTCGCAAAGCAGCTTTACACAATTAAAAGTTTGTATGAGATGTGAACGTGTCTGAATTAAAATGATAAGACTGTCCCTGATGAGCAAGCCGAGGATGATGGCGACAGCAGCAAGGAAAAACTCCCTGAGATGGTAATAAGAAGAAACCTTGAGAGGAACCAGACTCAGCAGGGAACCCATCCTCATTTGGGTAAAACGGATAGCAGGGATTGATCTGCATCATACTGTGTGAGATTGGAAGTTCAGTATGACAGGAGATGTGTTTAAGTTCAAATTGAGTCCAGTTCGTTATTGGAGACTCAGGTAGACTGTATGAAACTCAACTCCAGTCCTGAACTATCGAGCGACTGAAGTCACAGAAGCAGGACACCAGGATGAGTTAGACAGCTCCAGGGGGCAGAGGGGGTCTGAATCACTGGCAGCTCAGGAGCGACATGTCTAGCTCGACAGAGAGACAGGTAGAGGGAAAGAGAGAGAGAGAGAGAGAGAGGAGAAGAGAGCGAAGAGGAGAGAGCAGAAGAGATGGCCGTAAGGTATGGTCACAGTCAAACAATGTATAATGTGACTGTATCTTTTGGCGCAGAGTGCAAGCAGGGACTCAGGCAAGACTAACTATGACAGCATAACTAAAAAGGGAGAGCCAGAAGGAAACACAGACATGAGGGCTCCCTGAGATGTAAAGCAACCAATCACCAATCACAAACCTGAGTGATCATTGAGAGTGGGGAAGACAGCATCTAAACATGCCAGTTCACCATAATACTCTATGTCCATGAGTCCCCCAGATCTGCTCCTTTATCCAAGGCAAATTTATTTACAAAAATGTTTTTAGCCTAGACTTAAATAGTGAGACTGAGACTGTGTCTAAATCCCGAACATTAATTGGAAGACTATTCCATAACTTTAGGGCTTTGTAAGAAAAAGATCTGCCCCCTGCTGTAGTTTTCATAATACGTGGTACTGACAAGCAGCCTGCATCCTTTGATCGAAGTAGGCACGCGGATCATAAGACACTACAGTAAGTAGCAGTTCACTCAGATACTGTGGCACGAGACCATTTAATGCTTTATACGTCAATAGTAGTATTTTCAAATCGATGCGAAATTTCACAGGGAGCCAATGCAGTGTAGATAAGATAGGGGTGATATGCTCATATCTTCTGGTTCTAGTGAGGACTCTCGCTGCTGCATTCTGTACTAAGTGAAGCATGTTTATGCACCTAGTTGAAAAACCAGACAGTAAATAGTCCAACCTAGAGGTGATAAAAGCATGAACTAGTTTTTCTGCATCGTTTAGTGGCAGTATATTTCTTATCGTGGATATTTTTGAGGTGAAAGAATGCTATCCCGGTAATATTATTTACATGTGCTTCAAATGAAAGGCTGGGATCTATAATCACAGCAAGATCTTTCACTGTTGCGCTTGATGGAACAGCAAGGCCATTTAAAGTTACAGTGTGATCAGAAAGCTTGCTTCTAGCTGCTTGTGGTCCTATGACTAGAACTTCTGTCTTATCAGGATTAAGCATAAGGAATTTAATTAACATCCAATCTCTTATGTCCTGCATACTTTGCTTAACTTTAGTAGGCTGGTTTTTCTCATCTGTTTTTGAAGAGATGACTGTGCGTCATCAGCATAACAATGAAAACTAATACCATGCTTACGAATTATGTTGCCCAGAGGACGCATGTAAAAAGAAAAATAGCAGTGGGCCTAAAACTGAACCCTGAAACACCAAACTCCACTTCAGAACATGCAGAGTGGTCACCATTTAAATCTAAAAACTGATAACGATCAGTCAAATAAGATGTGAGCCATGAGAGGGCCGTTCCCTAATTCCTACTATATTTTCTAATCTGTGAAGGAGAATACTATGATTAATAGTGCCAAAAGCTGCACTGAGGACGAGTAACACAAGTATTCAAATTCAATCAAAATTCAAATTCAAATTTTATATGTCACATACACAGTCATACAGAGTATGATATGAAGTGAAATGCTTATATGACTGCTGTTGACCTACAATATTACAACAAATAAAGAAATAAGAGATTTAAAAATAAACACTTATTTACGTAATATACAGCAATAAGAATAAAAATGAAAATAAAATATTAGAATAAGATAAATATAAAAAGGTTAAAGAATATCTAATAAAAACAGAAAAATATACATAGTAAATGAAATATAATAGAAATGTAATGTAGTGCAGTCCAGTTATTGACAGGCTAATGTGCAAGGCTGCAGTTCAAGTTCACAGTGTGCAAAATGTGCAAGTGTGCAAATGTTTCATGTGTAAACAAATTGTGCGTCCTGGTAAAAAGTAAAAGTTAAAAGTTTACAGTCCTGAGGTGTGCAAAATGTGCAAGCATGTGAGTGTTAGGTCCTATGTGGTGTTGTGATTGAGAGCTCGTATAGCCTGCGGGAAGAAGCTCCTCAGTCTCTCTGTGTTGGCCTTCAGGAAGCAGAAGTGCTTTCCTGACTGCAACAGAGAGAACAGTCCATTGTTGGAATGGCTGAGATCTTTCACTATGTTCCTGGCCTTGGTCCAGCACCGCTTGTTGTAGATCGTCTGAAGGTCAGGGAGCTTGGTACAGATAATGCGTTCAGCTGATCGAACCACCCTCTGTAGTGCTCGCCTGTCCTGCATGGTGCTATTCCCAAACCAGGTTGAGATGTTTCCCGTCAGGATGCTCTCTATGGTGCAGGAGTAGAAGTTCCTGAGCACCCTGGAGGGCAGTCTGAAGTCTCTCAATTGTCTGAGGTGGTAGAGATGCTGCCGGGTCTTTTTCACCACAGTGTTGATGTGACAGGACCATGACAGGTCCTGCGTGATGTGAACACCGAGGTATCGGAAGCTGTCCACTCTCTCCACTGGTCTCTCGTTGATGGCGGGGGTCTGGTAGTTCATTTCCTGCTTAGTACTAAAGTCCACTATGAACTCCTTTGTCTTTCTGATGTTCAGGAGGAGGGTGTTCCTTTGGCACCAGTTCTCCAGATTTCCAATCTCCTCAAGGTAGGCTGTCTCATTGTTGTGAGAGATCAGGCCCACCACGACCGTGTCGTCAGCAAACTTAATGATGATGGAGGAGTTTGTAGTGGCTATGCAGTAATAGGTGTACAAAGAGTACACCAGGGGGCTCAGAACACAAACCTGGGGGGCTCCAGTGCTGAGAGTGAGGGAGGCTAAGACATGGCCACCCATACTTACTGCCTGTGGTCTGTCAGTTAGGAAGCTGGAGATCCACTGACACAGAGATGACCTGAGTCCCAGGTGCTCCAGCTTGGTGGTGAGTGTGGAGGGAATTATGGTATTAAATGCTGAGCTGTAGTCGACAAAGAGCATTTTAACATAATTCCCCTTCTAATGTCCAGGTGAGTGAGTGATGTGTGGAGTAGATGAGAGATGGCATCATCCGTAGAGTGGTTCGGGCGGTATGCAAATTGCAGTGGATCCAGTGTGTCTGGTAGTTAAGAAATGATGAAGTCTCTGACCAGCCGTTCAAAGCACTTCATCACCACTGATGTGAGGGCTACAGGTCGATAGTCATTGAGGTAAGCAGGATGGGGTTTCTTTGGAACAGGAACAATGATGGACTCCTTAAAGCATGTAGGGATCACCGACTGAGATAAAGAGATGTTGAATATCTCTGTAAACACAGGTGCTAGCTGGTCTGCACAGGCTCTGAGGACTCTACCTGAGATGCCGTCTGGTCCTGCTGCTTTTCTGGTGTTCACTCTCCTGAAGGCTCTCCTTACGTCATCCTCGGAGATGATGAACGCGTTTCCGGTGCTGGTAGTGTCTTCCTGTCTGCAGTCGTTAGCGCCGCTAGCATTAGCATCGCTAGCGTCTTTAGCTGCAGACTCGAAGCGAGCATAGAATGTTTAGCTCGTCTGCCAGAGTCATGTCCGTGTTCGTCATACCGAGTGTTGGTGCTTTATAATCCGTTATTGTTCTTAGTCCCTGCCACAGGCTCCTAGAGTCACTCTGTTGGAGTTGTGACTCTAGTTTCTTCCTATAGTGATGCTTCACCTCTTTCACCGCCTTCTGTACGTTATATGACGCAGCCTTGTACCCCAATGTCCCCCGATGCAAGTCCCGCCTTGTAGTGTATAGTGACGCAACCCTGATCAGAGGCCAATAGGAGGTCATTTACTACTTTAACAAGTGCTGTCTCTGTGCTGTGATGAGGCCTAAATCCTGACTGATCAATTCGTTTATGCCATTCCTATGTAGAACATAGTTGCTGTGCTACTATCTTTTCCAGAATCGTAGAGATATAGGGGAGGTTTGATAATGGCCTGTAATTGTACATTACTGCCTGTAAATGTCCTTAATTTAAAGGATTTGGGAACATACCCACTGCTGAGTGAAAAGTTAATTATTTTCAACAGGGGTTCTGTTATTGCTGGTACTATCTACTTGAGAAAATGTGTCGGTATAGGATCTTGAAGAATTTTGAAGAAGAGATGAGTGAAATTAGTTCACTCTCTTCAAGGGGAGTAAAGTATTCTAGGTTCTGATGTGGTGTGGTTAGTTTATCATCTGTATAACTTAAATTGTCTGGTTTCAAAGCCTGAATTTTTTGCCTAATATTTTGACTTTGTTGTCTAAAAAGTTAATGAAGTCCTCACTATTGTATGTTGTTGTTGTCTGCAGTGGTTTTGTTTCTAATTAATTAAGCTACAGTGTTAAATAAAAATGTAGGATTATTTTTGTTATTTTCAAGTGGAGAGATACAATGATCTAGCATCACTGAGAGCTTTTTTATAGTTCAGTCTGCTCTCCTTCCATGCTATTTGGAATACAAACAATTTAGGTTGACGCCATTTACGTTCTATTTTTCGTGCGGTCTGTTTTAAAGTGCATGTGTGGTCATTATACCAGGGAGCGAGTTTCTTATCTCTAATCAATTTCCTTTTAACTGGAGCTACATAATCTAAGGTATAACGAAATGTTGACTCTAAATGTTCAGTCACCTGAGGGAGTTCTGTGGAGTCATATGGCGATCCAATCAAGCTTGATAACTCTGGGAGATTATTGATAAAGCTCTGTGTGGTAGTTTATGTGAATGTACGTTTAATATGGTAGTGCGGCGCTGTGCGTACATTGTTAATATAACACACTTTAATTGAGACAAGACAGTGGTCTGACATAGCTTCAGACTGTGGAAATGTGCTTATATTTCTTATACTTAATGCAAAGGATAATATTAAATCTAAAGTGTGACCTGCTTTATGAGTGGGTCCTACTACACATTGATTTACTCCTACAGAGTCCAGTATAGACATAAATGCTGTTCTCAGGGGGTCTTCTGGATTCTCAAAATGAATATTAAAGTCTCCAGCAATTAATACTTTGTCTACAGAGACGACAAGGTTTGAGAGGAAATCTGCAAATTTACAAAGAAATTCAGAGTACGGCCCTGGAGGTCTGTAAATGATAATTAGTGGGATCGACTGAGCTGACAATATTTATAGCTACACTTATAATTAAGTATAATTATACACTTTAGTTACTATAGAGAACTTCAAATGCATTAAATCTGAGTCTGTGTTTTTGTATGATAGACAGATTATCATTGTAAATAACTGCGATGCCTCCTCCACTACCAGTTAACCGAGGCTGGTGTATGTACCTGTATCCAGGACAACTAGCTTCATTTAAAGCTACATAATCATTCTCTTTAATCAAAGTTTCTGTTAAACATAATATATCAAACTCCTGATCTGTGATAGTTTCATTAACAATAACTGCTTTAGATGCGAGAGATCTAATATTTAACAGTCCTACCAGCAGTCCAATCCTGCCGGCTACGCATTTAGTGTGATCTGACTTTGTGGTATCTATGTTAATTAAATTACTAAAACAGACTTTCTGAGTCTTTCTAAATTTGTATTTAGCTCGGAGAACACAACAACCTAAGCACTGCCGCTGGTGCCCCTAAAAGCCTAGCTAATTTCACGTACCCCAGTATAGAGTCTCCTATAACCAGAGCTCTTTCAGGTTTCTCAGCAGGTGCATCACTGAGGAGAGAAAACCTGTTGGACACGTGAAGCGCAGAAGAGGTGTGCTCCGGTGGGTTAGCCTTAGTGTTAGCTTTCGCTGAACGAGTATGCCGCAGAGTCGTCACCCATTCGCCCCGCTGTGAGGGTTCTAATGCCGGAGTCGGGGGCTGGTTATCTCCGCCTGTGGCACCCAGACTTTCCGCTACAGGAACAACACTGCTCTGTGTAGTATATGCAGTGAATGGTTCAGCCTAGGCCACCCCACATAATGTATGTAGTGGGTACGCCCACAGACGTACTGCGCCTGCACCACCTGTTGAAGTTCGTGTGTACTGATTAAAGAGAGAAGTCTATGAACAAACTCTGTTGTGCGTGCGTTATTGTTAACGAGTTGAACAAAACATACAACAGTCTGGATGCGCTCCTCTAATGCTGATATCTTCTCCATTAGAGTGCTAACTGACACACACCTATCACAAGTAAAATTATCACTAACGACGCAGGAAGAATGTCTAAACATCCTGCACTCCACACATTGCACAAGCTGAATATTATCCATTATAGCGTACCTGAGTTGGAGTTTAGTTGTTTGGTGATGGAACCTGCTTTATGTTCTTGGATGAGGAGATACGCACATTCTTCAAAAAAGTAAAAAAAAAAAAAAACGGAAAAAGGCAAAAGTCCAGTAGATTTAGAACGAAAAACTAGTTACTATTGTTATTTAGTATAAACAGAAAAGGCAGTATTATTTAAACGCTGATACAAACAAACGAGGAACTTTTGCGGTAACAATATGAAAACAGGAACCAACGTCACAGAAATTGTATCAATACATACAGTATATACAACTTCTTACTCAATGTTTAATGTTTTTTATTTATTATTATTGTCTTCAACATTATATATTAATACTAAAGACATTGAAATTATGACAGAACAAATTTAGATGTAGTCAACAAAGACATGTTAAACAATGTTTTATATTATTTATTCTTCAAAGTAGCTTTGATGACAGCTTTGAACACTCTTGGCATTCTCTCAGTCAAAGATACCTGGTTTTCATCTGGAAAGTTTTTCCAACAATCTTGGAGGAGTTTCCAGAGGTGTTGAATACTTGTTGGTTGCTTTTCCTTTCCTATCTGATCCTCTCAGAAAATCATCTTTTCCCAAGCCATCTCAACTGGCACTCAATCAACCTCCTTCTTTGAAAAATAATAGGTGTGTTTGGGATCATTGTCCTTTTAAGACAAATGATAGTCCCATTAAGTGCAAACCAGATGTGATGACAGGGTCGACGGCATTGCAGACAATGCCAATTTTTTTCTCTTTGCAAGTGTTTTTGTGAATGAAATGAAATTGTAGCAACCCAGAAAAAATTTTTACTCAAACGGTTTATGTAAACCACTCTATTCAGATGTAAGTAAAATTGCTAATTGCTGTCTTGTTTGGGGGGAGTGATGTGCTGATGCATGTCTGTGTCCAACAGAACAGGAAGGGCATGAAGAAACAAATAAAAAGTTCCATATTTTCACATAAATATTCTTATGCACATAAGGATATTCCCCTGAGAAAATAACTTGTGGCATGAATCCACATGAAGCGCTTCAGTTTCAAATAATTATTCAATGTTTGACACAAACAGTAAAAATCTGTGAGGAGTCTGAGTGTATAAGGTGAACTTGGTGTCACCTGAGCCAGGTGTGAATAGGTCTTACATATTACAGTCATAGATTATTCAGTGAAACAGAAGCTCTGCTGAAAAAAGTTAGGCACACCTGTCATTTTACCCAAATAAAAGGTCTTTCTGAGTGTTATAATTTAGTTGTTTTGCTAAGGGCACACACCCAACACTTTTATGAACTCAGTTCTGTGTTCAAAACAATCTGCCAGGTTTGTTTATTCTCATTTTTCTCTGCTTTTCTAGTGTTTGAAATTTTATATTTTGTTTGTGCAATTTGACATAAGTTTAAAAGTTGCACAGGAATCTAATATATTTATAGCCACATTATGAAAGCCCAGTTTTCGCTCTACATAAATAAGGGAAAATGCTACTATATTGGTAAAGATTTGAAATTTACACAAATTTAAGAAGAGCGCTGAATCACTGCATGTCTTCAGAAAGGCCTCAGACTCCTAAGGTTTAAGTGTGCCCACTTTAACAAGAACCCTCACACCATCAAACCACCTCTTCCTCCATGTTTTACAGTGGGAACCATACATATAGGAACCATTCATTTGGCCACTCTCCATATAACACAACACAGCAGTTAGAACAAGACATCTCAAATTAAAATTTCAAAGTTAAAATTTTATTTGTCACATACATAGTCATACAGAGTACGATATGCAATGAAATGCTTAGACGACTTCCCGTGACCTTAAATTTGGAGCAAAGGACAGTTTTCCACTAATGTCTGTTCCTTGTGTTTCTTGGCCCAAGCAAGTTTCTTCTGCTTGCTGTTCTTATGAAGTAGTAGTGTTTTTGTCTCGACCACTGAAGACTAACTCAGTCTTCTCTAAACAGTGGATTTTAAAATATGTCTGCCGCTTGAACTCTAAGTATTTATGTGGACTCTAATCTGAGGTGCTATAAATCGTCATTGTCTAGGCTGGTCACTGCATATGAACATGTTGCACCCAATTCTTAATCCACAGGTTTGAATATGTTGTTGACCCACCCTTTGCAACTATAATAGCTTCAACTCTTCTGGAGAGGCTTTCCACAAGGGTTAGAAGTGTGGTTATGGGAATTTTTGACCATTCTTCCAGAAACCCATTTGTGAGGTCAGACACTGATGTTGAATGAGAAGTGTCTTCATTCTAATTCATCCCAAAGGTGTTCTACTGAATTGAGGTCAGGACTCTGTGCAGGCCAGTCAAGTTATTCCACAACAAACTTGCTCATCCATTTCTTTATGGACCTTGCTTTGTGCACTGGTATGCAGTCTTGTTGGAACAGGAAGGGTCCATCCCCAAACTCCCCAAAGTTAATTTTAACCACAAACATGTCTGGATATGTTCCCCAAAGTTTCCCTTTACCCTGCATACAGTATATGTCTGTTCTTTTAACAGATGCTGGATATGTTCTAACTATTCTAACTCTATTAGTTTCTTTTACCAGGAATTCATATTACCAGGAAATCATATTCTATACACTAGGAAACACCTTTTCTAGTGGCTTTGTGACAGGAAACATGCACAACTGCAACTTTGCTGGTTTTTTTTATTTTTTTTACCTTCATACATGTAAAGTCAGGTTGGCTTTTGTCATTTCAATCTTGTACAGTTCAGTACACAGTGAAAAAACACAAAATTCTCCAAGACTAAGGTGCTACATACAAAATAATTCAACAACACTAGCTAAGAACTAGCTAAAGACAACAAAATGCATGCTCTTGTGCAAAAGGACAAACGGTAACAAACATGAGACAATACACTGTGAAAATGTAGTACACAGAACTGAATTGATGTAGTATAAATAACTTGTTCATGAGATGGTAAATGCAGTAAACATTTATGTTGTAATAGCTGTAAAGGAAAAGTTCTTGTGCAAATAGCAGCAGTAAATATTGTGCAAAAAAAACAAAAACAATTGTGCAAGAAGAATTGTGGGTGTATATGACTTATCCCATTGTATTGTGGAGTCGGATGGCTTATGGATGGAAAGAAACTGTGACACCGTCTGGATGTGGGGGCCTAAATGCTTGGGGACCATTTTCCAGATAGTAGGAAGGTGAAAAGTGTCAGAGGTGTGTAGGATCAGCCACAATGCTGATGGCTTGCGGGTGTAGCATGTGGTGTAGGTATTGTCACGGTGTGAGTCTGTGATGGGTGTTCAATCTGTTATCTCTCCTCTGTATGCTCACTAGGTAGGTGGCCTCCCCTTCTGCAGGTGCGCAAATGGGTGGGGCCGCTGGAAATGGGCACGGCTGTGGCGTAATCACTGCTAATGGATCATGGGCATACAAAAGCAAGGCAGGGAGTGTAATTTGTGGTCTGGTCTGGTTGGGTTGGGTCTGTCTGATATCGGGCTGAAGATACGCGGAGCAAAGTTGTGCGGTGGACGTGAAAAACATGGGAGAGTGGCATGCAAGTGGGGCGATGTTTTGGTCACACTGCAGTTTTGGTGCATTTCAATACAAAATTATTTTGTGGGTTGAATGGTTATGCTTTGTTTAGAGATGTTTTTTTGAGGGTTCTATTGGCATATGCACAACAGATACTTCTTTGGTTTAACTGTTACTATTTTGGAGGCATGGTGTTGGGCTGTGTAGGGATGAACAGAGGCCCCCAAAGAGAACAATCAATTGATCACATTCCAGAACCCCTCTCACAGCCTGCATGGTGCCATCCCGATAACCTTATCTGATCCTCGAACATAAAGGAGTGTCTGTTAAACGAAGCCGCAGGAAACTTAACCAGTCATGAGACAGGAAGTTTGTTGTGTCTGGAGCCATGCTAAGACCTGATGCCTCAAAGTAAACCTAAAAACAATGGTGTAAATCAGCGATCCGGTAAACAAAGCGGACAGTTTTACAGCTTCACCCTGAGTTGGTGGGGAAACACAAAGTCACACTGACCATCTCATTGATCCCAGGCCACAGTGGCCTCGTGCCTCAATGAACAAAGAGACATTATTTTTTAATAGTATAAATATATAAAATGTATATAATATATAATATAGACATTGTTTTAAACAATCTTTAATGTGTGCCAGTAGGGCAAACTTTTATATACATATATTCACAGAGTTTTATGTCTGTGTGTTATGTTTGATTATTTTGCATAACCCAAAAGGTATAATCAGCATTTACAAACCCCTTTTATTAGATGAAGGTTTAAATGAGTGTGTAAGATATGGGATCTTTGATATTAATCAAAAGATGGAAAATTGGTAGCATGAACAGAGCTTATGCAAAATTACTTTATAAGTCCTGCAACGAAAAAACTCTCCGAAGAAATTCCAGCGCACCACCATCCAAGCAACCAAAGAGCTTCCCTGAAAGACGTCATCTCAACCTCCGCGCACCAACCAATCAGTAACGGTTATGGGTTTTGTATATATTCTGCTGGTGCATTCATAAGCATCTCAGGTGTTGGTTGTTGTTTTTTATTGTGGCAAACTAAACATGATTCATTTGTAACTGAGTCAACTGAGTAGTGTATCCATTAATAGAGTAGATTACTGGACCAGGATTTGGTCATATTTCTCATCCAGGTTTGGGTTTCTCAGATGATCTGTGTTCTAGCTATATCCTTGCCTGGGGCTTCATGTGGTTCCCTTGCATACTGTTGTGCTTTCTGTTTCAGCTTTTCTCTAGTTCATCTGGCTCTTACAGTTTGAGAATTTGTGATATTGTTGTCACATGCACACAATGACCACTTTTTGTCATGACATCACTTTAAGGACCTTATAGTCTCAGGAACAATTTGTGCAGTTTTATAAAGAAATTAGCTATTGAGTCCTCCTGTAAGAGCATCCTATATAACCACGCACAGTTCTTATAAGGACTTTGACTGTTCCCCTGCTTCTTTTTTACAAAACTCGAGGCTTTTTTCTGTTTTGTTGTTGTTTTGTGTAGTTAACTTTTTCCATTTTGCTTATATAATGTGTTGCTTACTTTTCTGGCTTACAAGGATTTTTCCGTGACCACAAAGTAATTGTTGTAAACCTAATGTTTAGAAATCAGAAATGTCCTAAAAAAAACATATAGGTGTGTGTTGGGGGACTACTGCACAATAGTCAACATGTACATTGACTATGCAATGAATCTACTATTAAAAAGAAAACCTGGGAAAGCAAAACATTCACCCCTCTTAGAAATGAATAACAGAACTGTGTAATAACAACTTTGCATTAGGCTAGCTTGCTTCTAATAAGAATGTTGAAAATGGCAGCTTTTGGAAATAACGCAATTCATTCTATATTGCTGCGGGACACTACTGGATCCCAAATGAAGCATGTCTTCTATTAGACCCCTAAAGAAACAAACTAACAGCCTGCAAAGACTTGCCATTTGTAATGTGGCAATAATTCATATGATTCATTAAGCAGAAATGGAAAATGTAGTATATTTTGATTAAAAAATGTCCTTGGGGAGATTCATGCTGAATCAGTTCTGAAATCTTTTATTGCCTTAACAGCATGAATAAGATTTGCTGATCTGACATTGTTATTCACTTGTCCAGTGCATGTGATTAAATGTAAACAGATTAAATTGGTTGGTCATGTCATATGTTTTGCCAACTGTATGCAACAGTTGAACTCTCTCTCTCTCTCTCTCTCTCTCTCTCTCTCATATACTGTATATACCCTGCTGAAAAATCCAGCATAGACCAGCAGTTAATACAGGTTAGTGCTGGTCTCAAATTCAAATTTTATTTGTCACATACACAGTCATACACAGTACGATATGCAGTGAAATGCTTAGGCGACTGCCCGTGACCTTAGAATAAAAGACTATTAAAGACTATTTATACAAAATGAATATAATAAAGAAAGTAGAAATAGATTTAACTAAGAATAAAATATCTGTACAATACAAATATACAAATATAAAATAAGAAAAATATAAGAAAAATAAAAATATAAGAAAAATATAAGAAAACCTGGGTGTACAATATAGAAAAAAATATATAAGATATAAGAAAATATAATAAAGCCTAGGTGTACAATATAGAAAAATATAGAATTTTGGAATTTTGTGCGGGAAGGAGTGGAGTATAAATAGAAATGTCCAGGGGGTGTGCAAGTATGCTGTAAAGTGTTCATACTTAAAGTGACTTGTGCATAATAGAATAAATAGTAATGTGAAAGGTGTGCAGTGACCACTAGGGTCGATGATTGTCCCGAATGTCCAGAGAGAGTGCAAGAAGCATGAGTGTGGTTGTATAAAGTGTAAAGTGATCTGATGCTGGTTTACCTGGTGAACCAGCATAACTGATGGAAGACCAGCATGCCTGCTGAAAAATCCAGCATAGGCCAGCAAGGATTTGGTAGTTAAAATTGGTTACCATTTTAGTTCATTATCTTGTATTTTAATAGGTAGGACTGAAAATAGTGTGTGATGTAAATACATGGACCATGTAGTGTTATCTTTAAATGCATTTACATACAAGAGACAAAAATAATCCATTTACCAAAAACATGTAAATACATTATTTTACATTTATTAAATATCTGCTGCATTGTCTAAAAACACAAACCTTTTATATAAATGCACTGGCAATAAATACATATTTTAAAAAAGTAATCAATAGAAAACCACTTAAAATTGAAAATTGGTCACCGGCATCAACAGGGTTACCAGCATACCAGCATCAGTATCATGGGTTCAGCTGTTTTGGCGGTGGGACCACTTGCTTTTTATATGGTAACCATGAAAATAACTTAAAATGCTCCGTCATTTTTAATCATACACATACATAATACATCATTTGATGTCAAGTCAAGTCAAGTCAAGTCAAGTCAAGTCAAGTCAAGTAGGCTTTTATTGTCATTCCAACCATATACAGTTAGTACACAGTGAAACGAAACAACGTTCCTCCAGGACCAGGGTGCTACATACATGCAACAACATAAATTTACAACATACATTTTACATTAAGTTACTCTAAAAGAAGAACTATCAATATTATACAAAGATACACAATAGACAAAGTGCACATGCAAATGTGCAAACAGAGAGGTACATGACAGACACAACAATGTAAGACGCAACAGTACTTTTTTGATGAAGGATGAATTGAGGTAGTGGGAAGAGCAGCAGTAAACAATTTACATTGACAAGAGTATTGTGTGCAAATAGCAATAAATATTGTGCAAAAAAAAATTGCGAGGAGCAGCACAGGTAGGTAGATATGAGCAGATTGAGATGGATGTATATCAGTGTGATTGTGCATGTGTGTATATCAGTTCAATCCAGATGTTATTT